>JAXQQM020062575.1:0-54335 GCA_034641835.2 Pinus albicaulis | reverse complement strand
AAAATTAACCAAAATGGACCAGTTTCGCAGCTTGTTAGGAGACCCCGTTCCAACATTAAGGAATGGAAAGATATTAGGTTGGAGTGTGGGGAGTTGTTGGTAATTTTTTACATTGTGTCCCTATTTACCAATATCCCCATCCAAGAATCCATTGGTGTCATAAATCGCATCTCAGACCAGGACACTACTAAATTAGTTGGTCTTTGCCTCACCTCCACCTTCTTCAGCTTCCAAGGTGAGGTTTATGAGAAAACTTGCGGCGTTTCTATGGGTTCCCCTCTTTCCCCTGTAGTTTCTAACTTCTTTATGGAATATTTTTAAACTAAGGCCTTAGCCTGAGCTCAATTTCACCCTAAAATATTGAAGAGGTTTATGGATGACACTTGTGTCATATGGCCCCATGGTCGCAAAAAGTTAGATTTGTTTCTATGCCACCTAAATTTCCATCCATATTCTATCAAGTTTAAGATGGAAGTGGAGGTAGAAGGTTGTCTTCCCTTCATTGGAAACCTCCTCTCTAGAATAGATGATGGTTCCATTTCTCACCAATTTTTTCGCAACAAAACTCACACGGAACATTAACTTCATGTTGGTTCTCATCATTTTCCTGCCTAGAAATTCGGTTTTCTTTGCACTCTTGCTACCTATGCTATGATAATCTCTGATGATAGCCCACTAGAGTCATAGAAATAACATCTTTTGATGTATTTGGAAATAATGGGTACAGTAGAGCCCAGGGCCTTAAAGCCTTTCAAAAATCCTATAAAGGGTTAAGTGGAAAAACTGCTCGCGTGGATCATATCTCTAAGGTTAATCTCTCGCTTATCCAAGGGACCACTGAAAATATTTCCCATGTCCTTAGAAGGAATAATTTATCCTCCTCATTCAAACCTCTTTGTGCCATTAAAAATTCTCTCGGTTCTGTTAAGGACCCCGTCGACCCTAAAGACAAGAAAGGGGTTTACCCGATTCCTTGTTCTTGTGTTATTCCCTATATTAGAGAAACAAATCAATCCATTAAGAAAAGAATCCAAGAGCATGCTGCAAACATTAGGCGCAATCGTTCCCGTACTTCAACTTCAGCGGAACATGCAGAAAAATTATGTCGTCGTGTATGTATTGAGGACTCCAGGGTCATTACTAAGGTTGATCATTTCCACCATAGGAAACTTAGAGAGGCTATTGAGATTGAGAGACATGGTAGGAATATCAACGGGGACAATGGTTGGAAATTGAGTAAGAACTAGACTCTGACTCTCTCGATGTGATTCCCTCCCATCTCGATTGGATTCTTATTGCAGTAGGGCTCTTAATTTTCTTCTGGTTTTATTCCACTTCTAGTTTTCTATTTCTTATTTTCCTCCTTATTTTAATAAAAATCCCCTATCAATTTCATTGTTTTTATTATATTCTTAATCTTTCTTCCTTATTATTATAACAGTTTCCTTATTAATTTATAATATTTTAATCATTTTCTAAACCCCCCTACCCATTTTCTTATCATTAATTTTTTAGTTAAATTATATATAATCCTAATAACCAATATTTTTAAATATTCTTAAACTTTAAAAAATAAGTATATGATATATATATATATATATATATATATATATATAATTTTAATTTATAAATAAAATTTGAAAATTATTTATTATTAATTATTGATATTAACCTAATTAATAAATCTTCCCTAACAACTGATTTGAATTTCATTCCCTAATAACTAACTAAATAATTACCTAATCCTATGATAGCGTTAAGGAAATGATGCATCCATACTATTTGTTCATGAAGATCGGTTAACTTCTTCACCTTCTCGTGAGGATGAACCACAATAGTTGGTTTGAAACATCGACCAAATATTAATGATGTGAATAATCCAGAAGACATTTATCTACAATATGGATCACAAAAGTATTAGATCTAACAATACTAAATATTGTCAAATTGTGTACATCTCCATCTAAAGCAAATTAGCAATGATAAAATTATCAAGTTTATGGTGTTTTTAAGTTAAGACGTCTCGTTACCACTATAATGGGAATGGAGAGACAACTTCAAAATGTAAATTAAATATATTAATAGCTATGCATTTCACAAATTATCTAAATATGGGAAAGAATAAGCAAAGTGTTGCAGAGTTTTTTTTTTTTAAGTGTCTTCATTAATAAAAAGAGGAGTTTACATAATTCTGAAGAGGAAGGAGAATAACGGACAATGTACTAAAAAAATACATGGAAAAGTGTATCAAAATGGTAGAATACCTTCTAAGAATTAGCATAAACCATGGTGGTTCATATAAGATCAGTGGAAAGAGAGTGATTTAGGAGCTTCTTAATTTGAACTTAAAAAAAAAATTAACTAGACCTAGGAATTGTATTTGTTGCGAGAATTGGATCCTAATTAATTACTTAATTGTGTTTTTCCTTTGTTTCCATAAGAGATGTGCATAAGTGATGTAAATGAATATTAATGTGATTGGATCTTTTCTTGGGATAGATATCGAGAACATCTCAGTGAGTTAGAGGGAATTTAGATTCATTAATTTTATTAAGGATATGAATATCTAGGAATAGAAATCTGTTGAGAAAGTAGTGGATCTAAATTAATTGAATTTTATGATCCTTTTGTACTTTATGAGATGTGTGTCGAAAAAACCCAGAAAGTTCCAAGGGAAAAATTCTTTTATTACTGGATCAGGTTCAAGCAAGAATGGATTGGGTTTGTGTTTACGAACTGGAAATATTAGTCATTTTTGCATGCTATGTGTATGCATCTGTTGATGAAGGATCAACTTGACATTCCTGCGTATATCTGTGTCTGAGTAGTTAGTGATTCTTTATATCTATATCTAGATTAAATTTTGAATTTATACAATTATGTACATTTGAATGGTTTTGCATATGAAAGTAATTCTAGGATTATAGATTTGTTTTTAAGATTTGGTCTCCAACGAAAAGATGTGACCATTTGTGCAATTAACATGTGGAATAAAAAGGGCTATTCTCTATTTAGGAATCGATGAAGGTTAATGAATTTATAATTTGAATAATACATGTTGGATATCCAGAGGATTCAATCACACAATAACACAAATATTCCACACACGAAACAATGAGCTGCGGCTCTTCAATTAATATAAATCACTCTGAATCATAACACTGAATACAATGAACCCGTGAAGGGTATTTAACCTAATTGACATGCACACACTCTCTCACATAACTGAACTTGATCAACTCGCTTAACTCACTCTCTAACTCACTCACCAAATATGTCTATAACTCAACTCGACTGATTCACCTAACTATTTGTCTAACTTCTGCATGCAGGAAGTAATTATATATTTTAACACTCCCCCTTAATTACGACCACTAAACTAAAACATAACTCATGAAAAATCAAACATGCTTGCTGGTCTATGTCTCAGCTAGGCTTACAACTCCCAATTTTCTTTTGTGAAAATCAAACAAATCTAATGCTAATGGCTTTGTAAAGATATTAGCCAATTGATCACTCGTTCTACAAGGCTTCAAGTGAACTTCTCCATTGCTCACAAGTTCTCGAATAAAGTGATATCTAGTATCAATATGCTTTCTATTTTTATGAAACACACTATTCTTGGATAGTGCAATCGCTGATGTGTTGTCACAGTATATCGTTGTTGATCCTTTCTGTTTCTGCTTAAGTCCATCCAATACTCTTCTTAACTATACTGGTTGGCATGCTGCAGAAGTTGCTGCTACATATTCTGCTTCTGCTAATGATAATGTAACAATAGGTTGCTTCTTATATGCCCATGCTATCACTCTTGAACCGAGATGGAACACATAACCGGATGTGCTCTTCCGATCATCCAAAATTCCTGCAAAATCACTATCTGTGTATCCAATCAATTCTTTCTTTTCTGTTCTTGAATACATTATGCCATAATCTTTAGTTCCTGCTATGTATCTCAGAATTCTTTTTCCAACACTCCAATGTGTGTCTTTTGGAGTCTCCATAAATCTGGAAACCAAACTTTCTCCCTGCATAATATTTGGTCTTGTAGATGTGAGATACATGAGGCTGCCAACCAATATTTTGAATAGAGTTCGATTGACATCTGCTCCTTCATCATCCTTACTTAACTTTGTACTTGTTGCAATTGGTGTAGGTATAGGTTTGGAATTATCCATCCTGAATCTTTTCAACAAATATTTTGCATACTTATTTTGGAAAATAAAAATGCCTTTTTCAGATTTCTCAACTTCAATGCCAAGAAAATATTTCATGAGACCTAGATCTGTCATCTCAAATTATTTCATCATGGCTGCTTTAAATTCATCTATCTCAAGATCACTTGTAAAAATCATATCATCAACATATAAGCAAACTTTTAAAATTTGTCCATGCTCATTTACCTTTGTGTATAAGGTAGGCTCAATGCTTCTTCTGCAAAATCCATTCTCGATCATATAACTGTCAATTCTGCTATACCATGCTCTAGGTGCTTTCTTCAGTCCATAGAGCGTTGTCTGCAATCTGTAAACTTTATCTTCTTTACCTTCAACTTCATATCCTGGAGGCTGCTGCACATAAATTTCTTCTTCTAAAATTCAATTCAAGAAGGCTTATTTGACATCCATTTGATATACTTTCCACTTGTTCTAAGGTGTTGTCACTAGAACTTCTCTTACAGTATCCAATTTGGCTACTGGAGAAAATGTTTCCCCAAAGTCTATTCCCAGTTGCTGCAAGAATCCTTTGGCTACAATTCTTGCTTTAAATCTGTCAATCTCACCTTTCTCATTCACTTTAGTCTTGTACACCCACTTCACACCAATGAGATTTTAATCGTTTGGTAAATCAACCAAATCCCATGTATCATTCTTTTCAATTGAATTCATCTCTTCATCCATGGCTTGCACCCAATTTTCATCTCTGATTGCTTCTTCAAACGAAGAAGGTTGGAATGCCAACAATGCAAAATTTGAAATAACATCCAAATCATCATAAATATCTTTCAAACTTCTCATCTTTTTCTTACCATTACTTGATTCATTACCTGATTCGCTGCTTGGAGAATTCTGATCTGTGGATCTGCTTGAAGATCCATATTGCTTTGAAAATCTTGGAGTCCTTGCTAGTGTGACTCTGTTTGGTGTCTGCTCTCTTGGTTCTTGCTGCTCCTCTTCTTCTACATCATCCTCTTCCATCAATGGTGTTTGTGCATCAGTTAGTGTGTCTACAGTCCCATTCCATGACTCTTGTTCTTTGAACACAACATCTCTGCTAATGATTGTCTTCTTTGTGATAGGGTTATACAATTTGTAAGCTTTTGACTGCTCACCATAAATAGCAAATATACATTTTTCACTTTGATCATCTAATTTTACTCTTATTTTCTTAGGCACATGTGCATAGGCTACACATCCAAAAACTCTGAAATGAGATACACTGCATGACATACCTGACCATGCCTCTTCTGGAACTCTGTTCATCACGCTCTTGGTTGGAGATTTTTTTATCACATAAAAAACACATGCAATTGCTTCTGCCCAATACTCATTAGAAAAGTGTCTTGCTTTCAAAATTCTCCTTGTCATGTTCATGATTGTTCGGTTCTTCCTCTCTACGACACCATTCTGTTGTGGTGTGTCTCTGGTTGTAAACTGTCTTCTGATTCCATGTTGTTTGTAGTACTCATGGAATGCCTTCGAATCATATTCGCCACCATGATTAGATCTCAATACCTTGATATGTCAATCACTTTGGTTCTCCACTAAGGCTTTGAACTCTTTGAACTTTGCAAAAGTTTCAGACTTCTACTTCAAAAAGTAAACCCAAGTCTTCCTACTATAATCATCAATAAAAGTGATGAAGTAACAGCTTCCACCAATCGACTATGTCCTCATAGGTCCACACAAGTCGGTATGCACCAATTCAAGTGGTTTCTTTGCTCTGTAAGAAACTCCTTTCGGAAAAATTTCACGGTGTTTCTTTCTCAAGATGCAACACTCACAAGTGCTAGCAGGTTCTTTGATGGGAGGTAGACCTCTCACCATCTGTTTCTGCTGCAATAATCTTAAACCGGAAAAATGCAAGTGTCCAAACCGAAAGTTCCATAACTAGTAATAATCAGAACATGCAGTTGTAAAAGAACTAACCTGATCATTGTAGTTCATAATTAGAGGAAAGAGTCTGTTCCTCATAATCTGCACCTTTGCAATCAGCTGCTTGCTTGGGGATTTGTCGTAAATAACACACTGTTGCCCCGGAAAGATAACTTTGTATCCTTTCTGCATCAATTTACCAACACTAATCAAATTGTGTTTGAGTCCAGGGACATAATATACCTCTGATATGGTCTTTGGCTCTCCCTGCTTGGTCACAATGTTGACCACTCCTTTTCCATCTACATCCACAGTCTTGTCAGTCCCAAACTTTACCTCTGTCTTCACTGAGGCATCCAAATTGGCAACCAAATTCTTGTTGCCGGTCATGTGTTTACTGCAACCACTGTCTAATAGCAGACCTTATCAGACGGTGCATGCATGGTGTTGCATGCTAGAAACATAGAGTCAGTGTTTTCTGTACTAACATTAGCTCTTTGATTGCCTTGATCAGCAATCTTCTTCCTACAATCACGAGCATAATGACCAAATATATTGCAGTAATAAAATTTTACCTTTGATTTTTCAGTCCTTTGATTGTTGTGAAAGCTTCTGCTACTGCTGCTTCCACTTTCATGCTCATGATCTTCTTGGCCATCTCTCTGACCACCATAGCTATTGCCTCGTCCTCTGCCTCTTGATCGACCTCTGCCTCGACCTCCTGAAATATAAACTTGACTTTTGAAGGCAGTTTCTAAAGTGGAATCCTTATTTCTGTCTATCCTCGCCTCATGCGATAGAAGGGATCCCATTAGCTCATCAACTGTCAATTTTTCCAAATCTTTCGCTTCTTCTATGGCTTCTACCACAACATCTAACTTAGTAGACAAAGATCGAAGAACCTTCTCAATCGTTGTTCGATCTTTAACATCTTCACCATAGATTTTTAACTGATTGACGACAGACATGACCCTATTCATGAAGGAATCAATGTCCTCTGTCTCCTTCATATGCAGACTTTCAAAGTCTCTCCTATTATTCTGCAGTTTAACAATATTAAATTTGGCCATACCTTGATAGCTTTTTGCCAAATTTTCCCATGCCTCCTTTGCTGAAGAGGTTACCATGATCTTCTGGAACACTGCTCGGTCCACTCCTTGCTGGATAAGAAGCAATGCTTGTGCATTCTTCCACTTGTCTTTCTTCCATTGTTCCCTATCTGCATTACTGAGGGATCATTCTTCTGCATCATCTTGTGGTTCTGCAGACCCAAAATTGACATGATCCCATACATCATGCGCTTTTAGCATAGTCTCCATTTTAATAGCCCACATATCGTAATATTTCCCATTGAAAGATAGAAGTTGTGGCTGAAAATTTGATGTGGCCATCTTGTAGCAAATAAAATTTTTCTCTGACAGAAACCCTAAATTTATCTCTTTTATGAAGGCTTTGCAAAGCTCTTTTGAAAAAACTTTTATCTTAGTTTTGATATAATAAATCCCTTTACGAAAGAAATTTATATATATAAAACTTTTATATATAAAAAAAAATCTCTCTGAAAACTTGATTTTATAAATCTCCTTGTAAAAAACCTTACTCTTCAAAACCTTTAAAATAACCCTTTTATAAAAAAAAAATACCTTTTTTGAATTTGAATACACTTTTCAAACCCTTTTAATACTTATTAAAATTTATGAAAAGTTAATGCTCCTTTGAAAAAAAAAGGCTTACGAACCCCTTTTTGTTTTTAATCTTTGATGTTTAAAAAAACACTCACGTGTAATCCAAAACTTCGTTTAGAGAGCCTTTTTGAAAGAAATCCCATCGTATTGACTCTTGATACGATTTCTGTCGGCCGTATGGATTGAACTGTTGTCCGCCTTTTAATTTCTCTAAACTGGGTTCCGCACCCCGAAATCAAATATCCCTCTCACGCTAGCTGCTTTTATGTATAAAAACCTGACTACGCACCCTCGATGCTAATAAAAATGTAGCCCCGATGCTGATAAAACTGTGGTCTAAACTTGATTTTGTAAGTTTGTCGAAGTTCCACAGTTTGTTTTGGGAGAAGTTGCGGACCCTCTGCAGGTTCTGCACTGAAAACGTGCGGACCGTGGGTAAATAATTTTGATTTTTGTAAAAAAAAATTGATGGTATTTTCTATTGGCCTCTTTCTCAGGCTTTGCTCACCCACGGATCTTCTGATCCTTCCTTAGCTTTGATACCAATTGTTGGATAGCCAGACGATTCAATCACACAATAACACAAATATTCCACACACGAAACAATGAGCTGCGGCTTTTCAATTAATCTAAATCACTCTGAATCATAAAACTGAATACAATGAAACAAATTCTCTCACATAACTGAACTTGATCAACTCGCTTAACTCACTCTCTAACTCACTCACCAAATCTGTCTATAACTCAGCTCGACTAATTCACCTAACTATTTTTCTAACTTCTACATGCGGGAAGTAATTCTATATTTTAACACTACAGCTATGTAACCATTATGAAATAACTTATGCAGTTCTAACTTGTGTGTTAAGACTACGCATCATCCAACTTTGAGCGTTGATAACTGAAGGTCACAATATTCTTACAGAGATTTAACTAGAACAAGAAATGGAAATGGAAATTTGTAGGGACTGTAATAGAAAAAAAGAAATTATTTGAGCGCAGAAAGGTAGTGTATGTATTGGAGACATGAGCAAGAAATTTTTATGCACAATAAGACTTAGGATAACCATGTTGAAATGGAATCGAGGAGTTACTTGTGGCGTGATAATATTTGGGAATTGTGCACATAAGATATGGGATTTGGCTGCAGAAGCCAAGGCACAATATGAGTTTAGAGGAACGTTCAGTGAGGGGATGCTAGCTAGGCTACGTATGGATCACTGCCAAATGACCTCTCCTGTTAGTAATTGAATTATTCCCATATGAATACGCTTATGTAATCTCTTTAATTTCTAAATGAGTACAACCACACTCGTCAAACTATGTTCGAATACAATAAAATTTAAGAGAGAGCATACAACAAAGTTGAATCCATAGCTTTCAACATGCTAGAACATGTATTTCTCCATATAATTCCCTTTGTGAACATGACAATCTGTCAATGATGAGAAGATTGGGAAGCTATTGTCTGTATGGATATTAGTTAAATTAATCGCTTGATGAATTCCCATGATCATGCTATAGTCCTAGGTTGCGGGGAAGTGTCCCCCCCCCTCGTTCCCGTTTCTGAAACGCGCTCCGTGCGGGAGCATTTTGGGAGCGTTCGGAAACGCACTCCCGAAAACACTTCCCGTGGGGAGCGTTCTCGGGAGCGTGTTTCCGAACCTGTTAAAACGCTCCCTGCCTTTTCGGGAGCGTTTCCGGAAACGCTTGGGAGAGAATGCTCCCTGAGCGCTTCTGGCATTTAAAAAATGCTTCGGGAGCATTTTTTAAACGTCGGAAGCGCTCAGGGAGCGTTCACTCCCAAACGCTCCCCGGAACAAAAAACGCTTCCTGCTGGGCGGAATTTTTTTTCAATGAAAAAACGATTTGTTTAGGGCCAGAAATGGGTTTTAGGGCTAATGTGGAGGTAAGAGAAGCATTTACATTTCATGGTAATGTTAAATTCTTAAAGTAAAAGTGACATTTCCTTTATTTTTCATTTTCATCCTTTTACTTAAATTTTTAACATTACCATGAAATGACTCAGGATGTTTAAGAGTGGTTTCGACCTCATTGGATTTCATATGGAGAAACTAGAATTTTAGGTTTCACTCAAAGTTCAGCAGACTTAATGGTTTTCAGGGTTTCATGGTTTGGGAATTTGCAATGTTTCCATTTGATTCTATCATGTGTAAGGGAATGATATTGGCATTTGATCAAGAGCATGAAGTCCTTTAAGAACCTTGATGTACCCTTCAATCAAAGGAAAACAAATGGTTAGGCATGCTAATCTTTTTCTACCGCATTTTAAGGTTGAGGAGATGAACCCTTCACTCAAACCAAAATCATTGGTTAGGCATGTTAAAAATTTTCAATTTCTATCATGTTATAAGGTTGAGCAATCCAAGTCTGAAGACTTTGAGCTAGATGATGTTTATGTATCTCTTGTTGATGATCCCATTTCTAGTAGCGATGAATCAATGATGAGTTTTATGAGAGACCATGTTGCTCAGTGATTTGTAGTTTTGATGTCTATTTTTGCTACTACTACTACTACTAAAGTTGTAGAGGAGTTTTAGGAGTCCTCAAACTTTGAGCCATATTATTTATGTAGCTCATGTTGATGATCCCTTGTCTAGTAGTGGTGATGATTTTGATCATGATGAGGAGTGATCATGTTGTTGATGACTAATATGTAGTCTTGTATTAAGCCAATGGCCTCATAGCTTGTAGCATTTTTTTTGGACTTTATGGGCCATTTGGAGCCTCATTGCTTATGTATTTTTCAACGATATGTATTGCACTCGGTGCCATTTTGATATATTCACCTTTGCTTGGTATATAAATGAGAAAAATTTGCATATTTTGTCTCTATTGGCTTGGAATCATGGTTGCAAATATTAAAAATATTTTTTTTTATTAAAAAATAATTATTTAATGTAATTTTTTTAAAACCAGTTCATTGAGATTTGACCGCTCCCGGTTAGACCGGTTCCGGTTAGAAACCCAGTTCATTAGGTCCACCAGTCCGGTCACCGGTTCCAGTTTTAATAACTATGCTCACAGAAATCCAGAAGTACAAGAGGGGTACATGAAGGCATTGGACAAGTTGGTACCTGACAGGGAGGAGTGTGCTAGATTGTGCGTTGAATTAGGCAAATAATTCAGTTTCACTGCTAACTTTGGTTCTTTCCATGCAATGGAAGACGGGGACAGATTTGATGCTATCACATGGTGGGAAGCATATGGCTGCATGGGACTTTTGCCAAAGTTGGCTAAAAAATTTCTCTCACAGGTTGTGAACACTTCTTCTGCAGAGAGGTGTTGGAGCACCTATAGCTTCATACACAATGTGAGAAGAAACAGGCTGAATGAAAACCGAGCTGAAAGCTTGGTTTATGTGCATTACAACTTGAGGTTGTTGAGCCATTACTGTGATCGGGCAAATGAGGATCAATCATACAGAGTCTGGGACAACAACCCAGAGGATGATAATTTGGAGGACGGCACGGTACATATGGAAGAATTGGAAGTAGAACCTTTTAGGGATGATGATGAAGCATCAGCAACACCGCCACACACAGGGCCAGTCCCACCATCCACTGGTAGAAGTGTGGGTGCCAGTGCCAGTGCTAGTGCCAGTTCTCGATATCACACTATTGTTCCTTTGCAGATCCAGCCTCCACCTTCTAGTCATGGTCGTGGTACTCCTGAGAGTACTAGAAGACCACCATTTCCTCGTGGCTCGCACAAATTAGACATTTCTCGTGGGCGTGGCAAGGGGCCAGTGAGTAGATAAAATAGATTTGTTGTTTACTAGTCTTTTCTAATTGTTGTTGACAGTTAAACAGTTGAAACTTGACTCTTTCATATATTTAATGACAATTTAAGTTTGAAGTTTGAATTTGAAAGGTGAAACTTTGAAGTTGGCATTTATAAGTTTACAAGTCATTATGAATTATGAATATGATGCTTCATTAAATTTATATGGTGATCAATGAATCAATGATGATAAATGTTATATAATATCAATGATGATAAATGTTAAATATTGAATTTTGAAATCAATGAATCAATGATGATAAATGATATATATCAATGATGATAAATGTTATATATTGAAATTTGAAATCAATGAATCAATGGCGATAAATGTTATATATGAATGATGATAAATGTATATTGAATTTTGAAATCAATGAATCAATGATGATAAATGTTAGATATTGAAATTTGAAATCAATGATGTAAATGTTATATATTGAATTTTGAAAGCTTGAAACCTTCAGATTGATGATTCGCGAGACTCGAGAGTCAATATGTTGTATGCTTCCAACTTGTGGGCGTGGTTGATGAAGATTATAACTTCTAGATGATTGATGTTATATGATTCAATCTATGTTTTTATGTTTTTTATGTCTAATTCATCATTCTATATGTTTTTGTTAACATATATGCATCAATATCTATATATATATATATATATATATATATATATATATATATATATATATATATATAAACGCTCTCGAAAATGCTTCGGACCGGAAGCTTCTAAAAATGGCGCTCCCCGCTCCCGCTCCCACTCCCAAGTAACCTTGCTATAGTCAGAACATAATCATAACTCAATCAGATGAAATGGATTTAACTTGCAACACAGGCTTACGACATTTTATGTCTTTGTAATGGCATGAGTGTACTTCCTTAAAAGAATTTGTTTCTGAAAAATTTAAGATTTGTATAACTAAAACTTTAATAACACACCATGGACAAATAGTTAATGAGAACTATCCATTACAACTCTAATCACAAAATATATAAAATGCATATTAATACACTGGAGTTTGAATACATGGAAGTTTGGTTTTTGTTAGAAACAATAGTGACTTCTTCATGTGCTAGTCTGGTCTCAATCAATAGTATTATTGCTTTTGAAATGTATCCTAATCAATTATTGTTTCTTAAATTATGTCAATATAAAGCAGAGAATTCAATAGCGGGATTAAAATTTAAATATAAAAAAAGACAAACTACAACGAATTACAAACTTCGATTTTAAAAAACAATATATATATATATATATATATATATATATATATATATATATATATATATATATATATATATATATATATATATATATATATGTATATATCTATATAGATATATATAGATATAGATATAGATATAGATATAGATATATATATATATATATATATATATATATATATATATATATATATATATATATATATATATATATATATATATATATATATATATATATATATATATATATATATATATATATCTTGTCCCGGGTAGCTGGAAGGAATGTATGGGTATTTGTATGGGGAAGAAAACAAAACAGAACGATTTCCTATATATATATTCCATTCATTAGGAAAAAAGATCACATACAGAGCTAGTCTATGGACGAAAAATGAAATTCATGGTCAGAATTCCAACAGAACTCCTCCAGCGCCCAATAGACCTGCAAGCAACGAAAAAAAAATAGTTTCTACTTCTAACAACTTAAAAAAAAAAAAAAAAAAACAAACAAACAAACAAACTTAAAACTAAAAAACGAACGAACATTGTCAGACCACTGCCAAGATGTGTCTAAGAACTCAATAGTGCCATAACACTACAACAAGCGAAGAAAAAAATAAATTTGTGGGATTTCCAACAGAACTCCTTCAGCGCCCAACAAACCTGCAAATCAACAAACCTACAAATAGTGAAAAAAATTAGTTTCGACTTGTAACAACTTAAAACTAAAAAAACAAACAATGCCAGATTGTTTCCAAGATGTGCCTCACAACTCAACAGTTCCAATCTTCTACCATACCGATACAACAACTTAGAATAATTATACAGTGCAAAAAATTTTGCTAGGGTCTCACTACCCACATATATATAATCACGTTTTTGGCCAAAAAGTTTTTCGATTGAAAAATGTTTTCTGTCGAAAACACTATAAATTTCGTTGCACGATGTTCGATGTTGTCATTAATTTTAATGAACAAACTTTAATAAAAAAAGGGGGGGGCTTATTTCAGCAGAAAAGATTGAATAGTTAAGCTAAAATAATATATATATATATATATATATATATATATATATATACTTCAGCCAAAATCGTGCAATCACTAATTCTTCAAGAGTTATTCTCACACAAGTGTAATCTATCTTCACATTTCCACTCTTCAGCATCAAATTTTTTGTTTCTCGTCGGCTAACAGAAACTTCAAGCACATCACCAGTTTGCTTGATGCAATTTCATGAGCCCCAGTGTTGCAACCCCTGATAACAGATCAACAATCATGTATACCCAATCAATAACTTTTTGTCCCAAAATTGTACCCTTTCAATCCTAAATCTCTTCCTCTCCCTTGTCATAATTTTCATATTGCAATGTGACAAGACGATCATCATCAAAAGTAATGACCTCTTTAGAGACTTGCTCCATTATTTTCTGAATTTCTTGCAAAAAAGTACTAACGTGATCAAGTAGTACAACGCTATCAACTTCCATATTCATAGCCTCTTCAATGCTCTTTGTTTTAACCTGACTCTTAGATCTAGTTGACTTAATCATATGCTCTCTTTTTGGAGTTACTCTATGAAGATACTCTTCATTATCCTTGCCACCTACAAGATTTAGATTGTCACATTTTTTGGAGTTACTCTATGAAGATACTCTTCATTATCCTTGCCATCTACAAGATTTAGATTGTCACGTATGATTTGTGCTTCTTTGTTTGCATCTTCCTCCTGTGTCGATGACCTCTTTTTTAGTGATCTCTTCAACACTATTAGCAATTTTTGTTTTTTTGTTGGTGCATTGTAACTTTCCTTTCTATGCTCTCTAGTTCTTGGAAACAAGTTCCCATACCTAATAGACTCTAGGTGTTCCATAAAAATTATTTCTGTATCAAATCCTTCAATACCTTTAGTTTTACCTAAGCCTTAAAAAGAAAAAATCTAAAGACTTTTCAAGATCGATAGCATGATTCATATTCTTCTGAGTGACTTTTCCAACAATAAACAGAAAATAAATGAATTTTTTTATTTATTTTTATTTTTATTTTTTATTTTTTTTTCAGTTCAAATGTAATTAGCCAACAATGATATTGTCTACAGACTTCAAAAAAAAAACCTATCTATAACAAACTTCTGCAACAGCAATGGCAAAAAAATACCTTTCTATAACAAACTTCTGCAACAATAATGGCCTATCTTCAAAACCATAAGTTTTAATTACCGTATTGTTTTCTATTTCCTCATGCTCTCCTTTGGTAGATAGGAAAGCTTGAGCCTATACAGATATTTGATGAGACTCCTGTCTAGTTACCGTGAAATAGACTTCCTTTACAAACACATTGAATTAAACAAAAATTTGAAGATGTTGTATGCTTCCACAATATAGGATACCAAAATAGTATTTTTTCCACGCCAAAATTAAATTTAGGATTATAGGGTAAATAGTCGAACACATGGCTTGACACCAGAGCTATTATCATATATGCCATCATAAATAATTTATTGCTCTTGGATAATCTAACTAATTGAACAACTAATTCATTGGAAATGACATTAGCCCAATTAAAAAGACAATTATTTTTGTATGTTTCATAAAGCACATAGAAAATTCATTTTGGAACTTTTGTTGTAGTTTTTGGGCCCATCACACGAGAAAATATCCAATAGAAGTCCCTAAATGGTTTTTTAAACAAAAAAATATCTAGCAAAGAAATATCGAAAGGAACCTCAGAAGTTGGAGAAATGAATTTTTGAATAATGTCAATCATGCTTTCTTTTGACTTCGAGAGCTATTTGCATTAGACAATTTTAAAAACTTGTTTGGTTTCGATAACTTGAGTAACCATCTGAATGCCTTGGGATTCAGAGGAATCTTTGTCACTCCTAGCATAATTGTCATTGTTCTTGAATCGAAATTTTTTGCGCACAAATAAATAATTTCTTTAAAATTAATTACCTTTGGAACACACCCTACTTTTGCTAACCCACTAATCCAAATCTTGTTACTTTTTTAATCTTTCGGTGATAGATTCACATATTTCTCATACCTTGTTGACCAGTCAAAGCTATCATTGATATCAACAAGTGATTTAACCATATCATTGCAAATAGCCTTTTTCCTTCCTCTGCTCCATTTTCGCCTTGCAATAAACAATACTCTATCAATGAATAATGTTTTCAAATTCAGATTAACATTACAGTTATTCATTCTCTTCACAATCACTGGTTGTTACTCTTACTTTTGTGAAAACATTTACACTCGATGCACTGAATAAATAGAAATTAAAGATACCAAAGCCAACATTTATGGAAAGTAATGGAAATAAATTCTGAAAATCCAAAAACACCCTATCCATTTACTCTGCACTTTCCTCTTGCTTCAAGATCACCAAAATCCCCCATGACATCCAAAATCTTGAAGCTTGACACCTGTAACCTGCATGTAAAAAAAATTATGTCAGATTTTATCAAAAAATGTATCAGAATTTGCTTGGTTTTCTGGAAAAATTTGAAGCCTCATTAGAATATGGGTGTGATCATGATAATTAGCTAAAAATTGTCAATAATAGCTCTAAATAGTAAACTATGCAAGGGCATTTGCAAATAAAATTATGTGGAGACGTGTTAAGCTAGCTTCTATGATGAACTGACTTGATAGGAAGTCCCCACCAACTATGTGGAACTAAACCAAATTTTATTTACAAATGACTTGATACATGGTCTTGATCACTATAACAAAAAGCTAACTGTTAAGATGCGGTCAAGCTAGCTGGACCGAATTGCATATATTCCCCCACACATTTCTTCTGTGTGCCTACCCTCCGCATAATACTAAACCCAAATATTTGAACATATACAAGGATTATATCTTATCATATTATGAAATAATGGACAAAAACTATCGTGATACACAAAATTATTCTCAGACTAATGTCACTAACCACGAAGTAATAGTTTCTACCATTAGCTTTATGTTCACTGTGTTCCCACGAATTAATAGTTAATGCCTGTCACTGGTAACTTTATTTCTATAGTCGACATCAAGGTTCAAAAAAATTAGCTATGCATAAGATAAATTGCATAGAGCTATGAATCTATGAAAAATGAAGGATATGTGAAGGCTGGGGTATGTGTAGGAGAACGGGGGTGCAGAGGGAACTTTATTCCGCAGACGCGAGATTAATTTAATAACTAGAAACATAAACTTTAATTCATAATGTAATAGGAACAAATAGAAAGAACGGTTTGTAAACTATAAATAACAAGCATTTTGTGGATTAAATACTTATTATTATTATGGAATATTATACTAAGTGTATTTTTAATGTGTGTGAACACGTAGTGTTGTGTGGGAAAATGGATGTTGCGAATAGGAACACGAACATTGATACATTTTGTGGTTCTATTATTTCGTTTGTGCTTCGATACATTCAATGAAGATGTAATAATGTGCGTACTCGGTGATTTGAATGTTGAAAGAACAAATATTTACCCGCAACAATGTTTTCTATTAATCAAAGGACAGACATCGAAACGATAAAAAATATGGGTGGCGACTTTTTCTTCAATACTAATATTTTGTAACATGTTTTAGACTCAAAATAGTAGCAGGTGATGATTTTTAGGGAACCGAGTCAAAAATGATTTGAAATAGCTACTATAGTGAGGAAAAATGCTATTTAACATTATAATTTATTCGAAATAAAAAAACCAATTACTTCGAGTGAGCTGCACAATTCAAGGAACAAAAAATCTCTTTCGGAACACTTTGTACATTCCCACACATTAAGTTGATTAATTAGCCATCATTTACAATATATCCAAACTTTGCATAAATATTTTTCCTCTCATCATTCAATTTACCAACTACGCACAAGCGCAAATAGCTTCACTCGCACAATGAAATATTCTTCTCCAAATTAAAACAACTATAAGCCCCATCTGCATAATGAAACCTTTCATTCTAAGCTTTGCACAATGAAACAACATCATATAATTATGGGTATATAGAATCCATCACTAGCTCTTTAAATTCTTATTTTCTTCCTCCACACAATGGAAGTTGTTTATTATAAGTGTCGCACAAAGAACTTCTTCAAACTAAAACAAAGACAAGCTTCCTTCGCATAATCAAAGCTTTCATTATAATCTCTACACAAGCAAAAGCTCCTATTAGTATTATGTTTACGGATTTTTGTTAAAAATCCTAACGTTTCCAGTGTTCAAATATTAACCTATAATAACATCCTATTGCTATGAAATTCAACAATATTTAATGCATACACACATATGAAACATTGCACTGAAAATGTTTACGTTCCTTGCTCTGCATACTCATTCTTCCGCAATTGTTATTACTATCCGTGCCAAAATTGTTACACATGACACGCTTAATAATTAACAATTAAACATACCAAATCTAACCACCATCGCGTCCATTTACTCTACACTTTGCTACTACTTTAATATAATTGTTATACATGCCATAAGAAACATAAAGTTACCAAATAAAATAAATATGAACTACTTTTGATCATGATAATCAACCAAGAAACTGTCAATAATAAATGTGAATAGAAAATCGTTCAAGGTGGATATGTTTAAAGGTTGGGAGTATTGTAGGGATTATGTATTTTTGCACTATTGATACCAACCACGAATTAGTAGTATATTCCAATAGCTTTATGGTCAATGCATTTATCTCCAACATGTACTATCTATCGATAACAAGGAACATCACACTACACTAAGAATTAATTTTTGTTCCTTGCTCTGCGAAATCGTTCTCCCGCATAACACTAACTGTTCACACACATTTAAAATAGATTTATCACAAATGCACATAGTATTCAAACATATTCTGCAAAGATAAAAGGTTACACATTCCATTGTTCGACGAACGTAATCGATTAGCCAGAGTTCCTATAGATATGAGTAAATGAGTTATTTGTATCACTGCAAATAGTGTTTTTTGTAGAAATTTATTAATACTGATGTATTACCGGATTCTCTAGATCTAACAAATTAATATTATGTTAAATACAAAATCCTTCCACTGTTAATTTTGCGGAAATTAAAACTCAATTGCAAACACGTGTGAAGAAAATCAATCGTACATAAACACAGTTGTTTAACGAGAAAGCTTAAAGCTAAAAACCCCAACTATCATATATTATGTATATCAATGGATCATGTAATAATCTCATACAAAGCTTAGTACATCAAGCTCTCAGTACAATCAACAATCATTACACACTGTCATGCAGAAATTTGCATATCTATGCACCAATTTCTTACCTCCTGACAGCCTGCCTCCACTACGCAATCCCTGCTGAAGAGAAAACCCTGAATGAATTCAATTTGCCTCCATTGCCTTGCCTTGACTGCGCAATCCTCATTGGCATCTCCAATGTGTGTCAGATGCATTGAATGCATCACTATAGTCACAACAGATGATCAATCTCACCCTTTCACCTATCTCTCCACTGGGTCTCCACTGGAACTGACATGCAAGTAGTTAACTGTTGTATTTGTTCAGTTGCAAGTGAGTCTCTAGTTATGAATTAGTTAAATAATTAATTCACTAAACTCTCACTAGTGTATCTTTCAGTTAGACTAGATACAACTAGCTCAACTGACTTTAACTCACTTAACTAAGTTAAACTAAATAACAACTCCTGTAACTACTCTTCCAACTCTGTCATAACTTTTCCACTTCAGTTTTAACTGAGTTCTCCATGCATGAGCCACCAATAACCCTAGTAATTGTGTAATTCTTTCAGCCCACTGATTTTCCAAATCTGTTCACTCAAATAAAGTGCTCCAAGAGAAGAAGTTGATATTTATTGTCGGTTTATTATTAAGGGCTAATAATAATCGACATACATCGATATTTAGATTAGCGATCTATAAATAGACTTCACCCAATATTCTAAAAATAGAATTTCATCTATTTTTCACATTTGACCAACCATCTACAAATAGCATCCTGCAGCTTATAGAATATGCTCACCATGTCTAAAAATAGACATACACCTAAAAATAACCTGCGGGCCCCACTTAATGAAGGTGCTTACTTTTCACTAAGATCATCATCTTGTTGAATCTCAACACTCCCTCTCAACAAGATAGGGATTATCCTTCACCCTGATCCTGCCTCTATGGTATTCGAATTTGCCCATGTTGAACGCCTTCGTCAGAATATCTACATCCTGATCTTTTGTAGGAATGTACTGAAGCAACATGATCTTCCGCTACACACAATCTCTGATATGATGATACCATATATCAATATGTTTAGATCTATCATGAAACACATGATTAAATGAGAGTTTAATGCAACTCTGATTATCATAATGTATCACTGTAGGACCTAGATGAGAACCGAACAAACCGACCAGGATCTTCCTCATCCAGATAGCCTCACATGCAGCTTGACTTGCTGCCATGTATTCTGCTTCCGCTGAACTGAGTGCCACGGATCTTTGTTTCCTTCTGAAACAAGAAACTATTGTAGATCCGATACTGAAAACCCCTCCTTATGTGCTCTTTATGTCCGTTGGGTTGCCTACCCAATCTGCATCCGTGAAGCCATGCAACTTCACCTCATCCATCTGTCTGTACCATAAACCATACTCAAATGTTCCCCTGAGATACCTTAAGACATGCTTGCCTACCTTCCAAAAGATCTTGGTAGGCTTAACCATCTCTTGACTAAGCTGGTTCACCTCATAGCATATGTCTGGTCTTGTATTAACTAAATACATGAGTGAACCCACCAGTTGTTAATAAACAGTGGCATCTACTTCCTATGTCGATGTAGCATCCTCTTTCCTCCAATTTCTTGGAAGAGGAGTATCCATGGGCTTGTAGTCCTCCATGTGAAACTTACCAAGTATCTCCCGAGCATACTTTCCTTGAGACACAAAAATTTCACCTTCTCACTGCCATATTTCCAATCCAAGGAAATAATGAAGGAGGCCCAAATCCTTCATCTCAAACTCCTTTGCAATATTTTCCTTGCATGAGTGTATCAACTGCTCATCACCCGTTAGTATTAAATCATCAACATAAAAAACAATGATTAAAATCTTACCCTCCACCACAATTTGGTATAGGTTTGCATCCGCCTCACTCTTGGTGAAGCCAAGTCCAATGAAATAGATGTCGATCTATGTGTACCAAGCACGAGGTGCTTGCTTCAACCCATACAGCGCTCTTTTAAGTCTGCACACATGCGACTCGCTGCTAAAGATCTAAAATCCTTTAGGCTACTCAATGTGCACCTCTTCCTCGATGATCCCATTGAGGAACGCAATATTCACATCCATCTGATGAATGTGCCAACCCATCTGCGCTGAGAGAGAAAAGATGGTCCTTATGGAAGAATACAATGCGACAGGTGCAAAGGTTTCTTTATAATCAATCCCCTCAATCTATGAGAAGCCCCGGGCAACAAATATTTCCTTATACTTATCGATGCTCCCATCAGCAGCTTGGTTTACCTTGTAGATCCATCTTGAACCTACCACTGATTTACCAACCGGCCTTGGAACAATATCCCAAGCATTGTTTCTGAAAATGGAGTCATACTCCTCCACCATGGCATCTACCCATGTGGGCTCCTGCACTGCTTCTTCAAAATAATATGGCTGTGTCATGATACACTTGCTCATAAGAGCCATGTATCCAGTAAATCGCTCAGGTGACTGTATATGTCTGCGCTGTGATGTATGGACTCCTACATTCTATGCCGCATCAAGCTTCAGTCTCTCATCTTTTGTGGTATGCTTTCTGTCTGTTCTGATGTTTGGTTCTGCATGAGTGGTCTCCTCCTGTGGTTGATCCACATCTAGAGGCTCATCTTTGGGAACAAGAAGTTCCTCCTCTGCATGCAAGTGTAGCTCCCTCTCAAGCAACAACTTCATGGCTTTCACCTCATTTAATTTTATATCTCGTCGCACCACAGTCATTTTACGGTTTGGAAAATACACACAATAATTATGGGGTGTTTCTATGTACCCCACAAATATCCCAACTTCTGCAGTCGGCTCCAGCTTCTTCCTAGTGTCCTTTGTCACATGAATGTAAATAGATGAGCCAAAAATATTCAAATGAGAAATATCAGGCTTCTTACCAGTAAAATATTCTTCAGGTGTACTCATGCCAAGTACTCTATGAGGACAACAGTTTTGTACGTAAACCGTAGTGTTGCATGCTTCAGCCCACAAGTGCATCGGTAGGCCCTAGTCATGCAACATAGCTCGTGCAGCACCCATGATCGTTCTGTTCTTCCTCTCTGCAACCCCATTCTGCTGTGGGTTGTGAGGCGCTATGAGTTCTCTTTGAATTCCTTCTTTGCTACAGAATTCTTTGAATTCGTTCGAGATATATTCACCACCATTATTGCTCTGCAAAGCCTTCACTTTCTTCCCCAACTCCTTCTCCACCAATGCTTTAAATTCACAGAACTTTGAGAATGATTAGCTCTTCTTATGAATGAAAAAGATCCAGCATTTACGAGAATAGTCATTAAAAAATATAACATAATACCTGTGTTTTTTTTTTGAAGCAACTGAGAAAGGCCCACACACGTCTGTGTGAATTCTCTCCAGGATCACCGAAGCATGGTTCTCCTTCTGATGAAAGGTGGTCTTCACAAACATACCCATAGTACATCCTTTGCACTGATTTGACTTCGCAAGAGTACCCTTGGGAAGTCCAGTAGAAATATGCTGCAAAATCTTCAAGGCGCATTGTGAAGATGGCCTAATCTCCTGTGCCATAATTCGCCCTTAGCCTGACTCACCACTTCTTCTGTTTTGCCCATCATTGTAGTGCAGCCATCTACCTCTAGCTTGTAGAGATTCTTAACTCGAATCCCTTTCCTCTTGGTTTGACCTGTTGTTTTATGTCGTAGGAAAGCTTCTCCCTCGCTGAAAACAATGTCATAACCTCTGTCCTCCAACATAGCGACCGAGACCAAGTTCTTCTTCAGACCTGGAACATGCATAACATATTTCAACAGAAATGGTTTACCTGACTTCCTCTCAAAGGTAATGGTTCCAATGCTAGTCGCACTGTATCTAACATTTTTTCCCATCTCTGTATGCATTTGGAGATCCTTCTCCTCCAAGTCACTAAACAACTCCTTATCTCCCGTCATATGGAAGGAAGCACCACTATCAAGATACGACACCGATCCCATTGAGCTTGAAACCAAGCATGCGATCAAAAAGAAATCAAGCTCAAATTTTGAGGCTAAGGCCTCACCCGCTACAGCTCCAACATCATTCTTGTTCTTTTTTTGTGGGCAGTTAGTGGCGAGATTCCAATGTTCATGACAGTGAAAACACTTCACTTTGGACAAATCCAGATTCTTTCCTTTAGCCTCGGATTTTGGATGGGATTTCTTCCCCTTCCCTTTCCTTGCTTTGGCAGCCAAAGCGCAATTCTCTTCATCATCATTCTTCGATGAAGATTCATCCCTAGTATTCCGCCTTATCTCCTCCTGCACAAGATCCGACCAAAGTCGCTCCCAATCTGGCAGTTTCTCCCGTCCATTAACAGAGTCTTCGTAGCTATGCCAACTCTTCGGAAACCCAAGGAGAGCAAAGCTCACCAAGTCATCATTCGCAACTGTAATTTCGACACTCCCCAGATCATCCCTACATTGGACAAACTTTGTGAGATATTTTGGAATATTGTCGCCCTTCTCCATTTTGATTTTTCTGAGCTTATCTTTCAGCGCCAACTTCCTATGGTCATTGCTGCTTTGGAAAATATTTGTCAAGGCATTCCACATTGCAAATGGAGTGGCTTTCCCGTGAAGGCTTGACACAATATGTTCCTTCACACCTTCCAACAGAATTCTTCTTGTCTTTGCTACCTTCTTTTTCCATGCGTCAAGTACTGCAGCATCACTAGAAGTAGGCTTAGGAACATAGCTATCGATGAACTCCTTCAGTCCATTATCTTCAAGCACCGCCTCCATCCTATCCTTCCAAGCTATGTAATTTGAGCTACCCTCAAGGGAATACTTCAATCGCAACCCATTAAAATACATTTCAATGAATACTCAACTGTCGAACCAAGAAATTTCTGCAACAAATTCGAATTGTCCACCAGCACAAAACTCAGCACCTCTTCACAATTTCAATCTCCAGTGATTAACACTGCTCCGATACCATGTAGAAATTTATTAATACTGATTTATTACCGGATTCTCCTGATCTAACAAATTAATCTTATGCTAAATACATAATCCTTCCACTGTTAATTTTGCAGAAATTAAAACTCAATTGTAAACACATTTGAAGAAAATCAATCACACATAAACACAGTTGTTTAATAGGAAAGCTTAAAGCTAAAAATCCCAACTATAATATATTATGTATATCAATGGATCATGTAATAATATCAGAAAAAGATTAGTACATCAATTTCTCAGTACAATCAACAATCATTACACACTATCATGCAGAAATTTTCATATATATGCACCAATTTCTTGCCTCCTGACAGCCTGCCTCCACTACGCAATACCTGTTGAAGAAGACCCCTGAATGAATTCGAATTGGCCTTGCCTTGACTACGCAATCCTCATTGGCATCTACAATACGTGTCAGATGCATTGAATGCATCACTATAGTTACAACAAATAGTCCATCTCACCCTTTCACCTATCTCTCCACTAGGTCTCCACTGGAACTCACATGCAAGTAGTTAACTGTTGTATTTTTTCGGTTGTACGTGAGTCTCTAGTTATGAATTAATTAAATAATTAATTCACTAAACTCTCACTAGTGTATCTTTCAGTTAGACTAGATACAACTAGCTCAACTGAGTTTAACTCAACTTAACTGAGTTCAACTAAATAACAACTCCCATAACTAATCTTCCAACTTTGTCATAACTTTGCCACTTCAGTTCTAACTGAGTCCTCCATGCATGAGCCACCAATAATCCTAGGAATTGTGTAATTCCTTCATCGCACTGATTTTCCAAATATGTTCACTGAAATAAAGTGCTCCAAGAGAATAACTTGATATTTATTGTCGGATTATTATTAAGGGCTAATAATAATCAACATGCATCTATATTTAGATTGACGATCTATAAATATACTTCGCCCAATATTCTAAAAATAGAATTTCATTTATTTTTCACATTTGACCAACCGTCTACAAATAGCATCCTAAAACTTATAGAATATGCTCACCGTGTCTAAAAATAAACATACACCTAAAAATAGCCAGTGGGCCCCACTCAGTGAAGGTGCTTACTTTTCACTAAGCTCATCATCTTGTTGAATCTCAACATTTTTTCCTCACTATACTATCCATTTCAAATTCTTGCAGTGTTTTCTGAGAAATCACCACCTGCTATTATTTTTGTATGAAATGTGTTACACAAATAAAGTTTCCATCCAGATTTTTTGTCTTTATGATGTTTGTCCCTTGATTAATAGAAAACACCACTGCAGGTAAATATCATTCCTTTTAGCATTCAATTCACCAAATACGCACAGGTGCACATTTGTATTCAATGTACCTGTTAGGTCTCTGTAACAAGCAATATTGGCAAAGTCCGATCACAGAGTTAACATCATTTCAACCAACTTTGGGATTCTAGGATCTAGCCCTCCTGAATCCGGAGAGGGATCTCTCCAATATGTACAAAGATGGATATTGTCTTTGAAGTTTGGGGTGATGGTATTAGGCTAGTTATGAAGGCCAAGGGTTTTGTTTGGTTTTCTCGGATGGTTGAACATAGTTGCTGTCTGAGGCGGAAAGATCTATATGCAAATAGGTTCAAAGGTGAGAAGTTGCAAGCAAACAGAATACGCTTTGATTCTAAAGAAAGATGATGGCAAGTTTTCAATCCATTGAGCTATGGAGTCATAAGAGAATTTAATTGAAACATTCAGGTTCAAGAGGGATCTATGGGGCAAGTCATCTATGCCTAAGGATCTCTTTAAGGTTTGATTTATGGAATGGGGTGATACAAAAAGAAAGGGAATTAACAGATGTAGAACAAAGAGCAGCCCAGGATCTGGTAAGTACTTTGAAACTAGCCAGCCTTTGACCAGGCACTTAAGAAAAACATAGAAGAAAACTAGGATCTGGTAAGTACTTTGAAACTATCTAGCCTTTGATACACTTCTAATAGAACACAGATTAAAAACAAAGGGAAACTTGAAGGCAACCTTTGGAGCAGAAGCTAGTGGGCTGGGACTCACCCTGATCCTCTCCTAGTTTTTCTTTACTTAGTTACTTCCAAGACAATCACCAAGATAACACAGAATGGCCCAAGATCTGATAAGTACTTTGAAACTAGTCAGCTTTTGACACATCCTAAGGGAAACAGACAAGTAGTTGAGCAAACAAGAAAGGGACTCAGGGCTAACCTTTGATTTCCTCAATTCATTCCTTACACAACATACATGAAAGTAACATTTAAAAATAACATTCAGCAGTGACGAAAAGATGAGGGAACGCCAGCATCTCTGTGCTTAGACTGAATTAAATCATTTCTAAATAACAAAATTAGAAGAAAACATTGGGATAAAGATTTTTCAGCCAGAGAAGGTCACTGATATACAGCAAGCTCTAACACTGTTTAAACTGTTCTTTACAGTGGAAAATGAAACAAATTGAAAACTGAAATAAAATGACAAGTTACGGTGAGAATAACATCACCATCAGCATAGACCAGGATCCCATAAATCAGCTTGTATTGATTGCTTCAAACCGGTTACAATCTTCAAATCCAATGTTTTAATCCATCTCTTTTCACAACCTAACCTATCTGTTACAAGCAGAGCTCCAAGAGCCTATGAAACCACTATTTACAGTCAAGAGTTTTCCACTCAGAAATAGCTACAACACTTCAGCAATTACATTGATAACCAACTAATCCAACCCCTCACTCATCTTCTTCTGGAGTATTTATAGAAGGATGAGGAGGTGAGGTCTAATAAAAGATCTCAAACACAATTAATGCAGAATTAATGTCTTCCTGGCCTGGGAGGCTCGATGAAGAATTTATACAGGTGTTCTACTGCATTTATGCGCTTATACTAATGAAGTAAGCTCGAAGGGAGCTTTTGTTGACCTTTGAGGCTCTGCGTACTGTTAGGGTTACTCTGCAAACATTCTGTCATTAAATCTGGTGCAGTAATAACTTCTTTGGTTGTTCCGAGGCATAATATCTGATCTTGTTCAATAAATTCATCCTCTGATTGAGTATTCTGAGGCAATAGGTGGCACTGCGGTGGTTGAGGAATCAATTTGCCTCAAAGTATGGCGGTGGAGGCAACGTCTGATGAACACTTTTAGGTTTTGCTTTAATCTGTGTTCGAAGCCGGGGATTAGGCTTTTGATAACCGTCTTAGCCGCAATCCCCGCCAATCTATCCATAAAACTGCTGCTCTGGTTCATTCTGTCTTCAAAATCTGATACTCTTCTCTGCGTCGATGTTGACTGCATTCTTCAGGCTTTACAGGGACACGTAGCAACCAAGGCTCATGAAACCTTGTTGATATCTTCATTCTTCACCCTGCGGTCGATTCTTTGGATTAATCAGAAGGACGGGAGTCGTCACCCTCATTCTTTAGATTTTCATTGAAACACGACGGAAAAACCTTAAAACCTGCAAAATACAAGAAAAATGAGAAAATCCTGCGTTATATGGATAGACTGCATCGGAGGGCGTGCGGGAAAATGGAGCGATCTGAGCCGTGGATCGTATTGCGATCAATGGTCGGGAGCATTTCTGAAAAGTCAGCGGCGAAAAAGTGAACTTGTACCATGGAATCGGGAGAATGAATGAGAGCCGTTGATCTGCGGAGATCGACGGTGGGGATCGGCTTTCAAACGCGTCGGGGGAGATTTAACAGGCGGGCGAGTTCGTTAAAGACCGGGAGGATCGGGCGATCGGCAACCGTCAGATTGGAGGGCCCAAATCCAACGGTGGAGGTGGATCCCGCTGCTGGGCTACGGTACGAGGATTAGCGCGCGGGCAATGGGATTTGCACGGCGGTTTTGGAACGAGGCGGAGGACACCTGTCGGCCAGCATGTGGAATCGCTGGCCGACGGGGAAAACCAGCTTTACGCAGAAAGCGGTGCGGGATGAAACCGGCGGAAACAGGAAACAACGCGGGAAGGGGGGTCCACCAGGTGGGGGCTCGTTCCGCTCCGTCGGATCTGTGGAGCATATCGACGGCTCTGGTTGATCACAAAATGTAAACACGTGATTTAAAATTTCCCAGCTGAAACTTTAGAAATGTGGGTTTTTGGCTTTGCAAAGGAAAAATGTGGCGGAGAAGGGTTATTTTTGATTAAGCGCCTAAAGGTTAGACCATTGTTTCCAGCGCTCGAATATGTGGAGAAAGACGGGCAGGGGCTTAGCCCGAGGGGGCTGAAGAACCAGCGCATAAAAAATAGGTGTTTTTACATGATTTTATATGGTTTTTTGAAAAAGGAAAAAGGTTCCGATAGGCTGAAAGAGTGGGTTTTTAACCTTAGGAAATGAGATTATTGGAAGGGTAAGGAATATAACAGGGTTTGGTGGGGTTTTTATGGATGAAAGGAAACTGAAGAAATGAAGGTAGGATAGAAGCAGGGGAGGGGAAAAAGAGGAGGATGCAGCAATACTTGACAAGGATTTTCATGGAATATCAGAGGCAGAGAAGAGGAAAAGCATGAAGAACCAACCAGTAGTTTATGATCTTACCAACAGACTTCAAGCACCAACAATTTTAGGCCTGAATTTGTTTCTTGAAGGCTGCCAAGAATATTTAGCCACCAGTTGATATAATAGAAAAATATAGGTGGCTAACAGTACCAAATAAAATTCCCTCTGCACCCTCGTTCTCCTGCACATACCCCATACTCCATGCATCCTTCACTTCACATAGATTCATAGCTATATGAAACTACTCTTCCACAAATCTAAATATTTAAAAGTTTTAAATGGAAAATAATTTACAATTAATTTAATGTTTGCAAAATAAAGTCCCCTTTGCACCCCATTCTTGTGTACATACCCCATCCTATGCACATTCTTCATTTCATTTAATTTCACAGTTGTATGCAACCCTTTTTCTCCCGCACATACTCGTCCTCCAAAAATCCTTCATTTTCCACAACTAAATATATATAATAATAGAAAAGAAATACACTAGCAATAATTGTTTTGTTGTCAGTGTCAGAGCACTAATCAAAGAAACCTATGCACCACCATTCTCTGAGAGAACTATCAATGTATCAACATTTCCAATATTTTTTCCACACACTCATTCTCCCGCACAACACTACTTTCCCACATGCATTAAAAAATCACTTGATCTAATGTTGCATGATAATAATAATAATAAGTATTTGATCCACAAAATATTTGTTATTTCTAGTTTACAAAGCACTCTTTTGAGTTATGCCTATTACATTATAAACTAAAGTTTTTCTTCATAGTTATTAAATTATTTTGCGGCTACAGAATAAAGTTCCCTTTGCACCCCTGTTCTCCCACACATACCATGTCCTCCACACATCCTTCATTCCACACATATTCACAGCTCTATGCAACTGCTCTTCCACACAACTAAATTTGTAAAAGTTTTAAATGGAAAAGAGTTTAAAATTATTTTTTTCTCTATGAATAAATTCCTATTTGCACCCTTGTTCTCTCGCACATACCCGTTCCTTTGCACATTATTCATTTCGCATACATTCACAACTCTATGCAGCACCTGCTACTAATTTGCATCTGAAACATCTTACACAGATAAAGCTATCACCCATATTTTTTATTATTCTGATGTCTATACTCTGATTAATAGAAAACGTCTTTGTGATTAAATATCAGTCCTTTCAACATTCAATTCACTGATTTCACATCCAAATAGTACTCATTATGAATACTTTTGACAAGACCCACATTGATAAAAAATGAAGATACATTAAAAAAATAGCCTCGTCCTCTCGCACATCATTCACTCCACACATATTCATAGCACTATGCAATTGCTCTTCTGCACAGCTAAATCTTTCAAAGTTTTAAATGGAAAATTATAAAATAATTTCGTGTTTGTGAAATGAAGTCCACTTTGCACCCCTGTTTTCTTGTACATGCCATGTCCTCTGTTGAAATTTGCAACAATAAACAATGAAATTCACATCCAGAAAGGAAAAAAATTGACCACATACTTGTGTGGGATTCCATTCACACATGATTGAGGAATTAATTTACACATTAGTGCTAAATGTGGGCGTATAATTTATTTATCCCTTAAATAAATTGGAAAATAAATCGTAATTTAATCTCATAACAACTTGTATCAGTTAATGAAGTCAGAAAGGTTGAGTTAGCTCAAGAATTTTGAGTTGAGGATCAAAGGTGAGGCATGTAGAGTGATTCTAATATTTTGGGGGTCCAGTTGCAGCTAATGCACTAGTGGGGTGCATGTGTAATCAGTTAACTCAAATTAATTGAGTTAAAATTAATTTAATTAGTTATAACTGAGTGATGAATTAATGAGAGGTACAGTGAATTAAATTAGATTGAATTCACAAGTAGTGATCAATCAGATAATTGATGATTCTATATTAATAGTTGCATGCATGTCAATTCTGATTAAGACCCAGTTGAGATAAAAGTTAAAGGGAAGTTAACTATCATATGTATTATTGCCCGGGGTTGGTTCTCACTCTCCTTCGCCTCTGTTGACCAGATTGCTTGGGTCCTTAACCAGTATTGGCATATTGAAATGCATCCCATGCTCCTCAAGTGATGGACGCCGCTTTTTGATCCAAAAAAAGAAAATGCGGGGGCTGGGCCCATTTGGATTCGTCTCCCTGGCCTTCCTCTCAAATTTTGGACTGAAACAACCTTCCGCAACATTGGGGATGATTTTGGCCACTATCTTGACCATGGCCGCTCCTACTTGACCATGCGCAACAGAGTTATGGCTCGTATCCTGATTTTTCTGGACACCAGGGACGGTCTTCATGACACTTACAACATGTTTTTTGAAGGGATGATTTGGTAACAAAATTTGGACTACGAGGGAGTGCCATTCAGGTGTAGGAAATGCCACGAGGTGGGGCACTTGTACAAGGATTGTCCAAAGTTGGGTTTCTCTGTAACGCTTCAGAAGAAAACTATCTCAGTAGCCACTCAAACAGAGCCTATCGTTTTCTCTTGTATGTCATCGGAGGGGATATCTAGAAAGGCACCGACTACATCGATCGATATTGCACGAGATCCGCCTCACTCTATTCCTACCTGGCCTATCACTCAAGCTTGGACCCATGCTCTGTCCTCTTCACACGCTTTGCACCGCTCTATAGTTCTGGGTACCTCTCCTACTCCCGACTCTCTGCATTTCATTTCATATTTTTTTCATCTTCCGTTATATCTCCATGTTTATCTACTACCACTCTTCACTCTGGTATTTCTCTCCCCAACCTCAACTGCACCATTGCTCAGGCTCCCCCTACTATCACACCTACCATTCCTCACACATCAGCTGATATGTCCTCTATCCAATCTCCTCAGCAATCGAACTCCTCTACTTCTAGACATTCCTACTACCTACGATCCTTAACCCTCCCTCCCTCCAGTGATTCTCTTGGGATTGGTCCTGGGGCTCACTGTTCCACTTCCAAGACCAGGGGTCGACCATTTGATTTGGAAAAAACCATTAAATGTGCCAATTATGAAGTTTTTGTTGGCACTCAATCTTCCATACTGCGGGTTCTTAGAGCAAGGCGACCCATTGTTGGGGTTACATCATGATCTGCCTGACATTCAATTGCAGGGGTTTGGCCAACCCCGATAAAAGATTGGCCCTCAAGGAATTTTTTTCTCAAAAACAGATTGATATTCTATTCCTACAAGAAACACTGGGGCATGGAATATTTGTAAACTCTTTGCTACTTTCACTACTTCCAAATTGGTCATTTTTTACATTGGACGCTCGGGGTAGATCGGGCGGCTGTGCCATTGGTATCAACAATAAGACCACTAGGGTGCTCAATTGCTAGATCAGGTATAGTACTCTTAGGATTGACATAAACTATGGAAATGATGGACTCACCTATTGATCTGAAAATGGAATGTACTTGTTTAAGGGTGCAAGGTATCCATTTTCATAAAATTTCAAATTGACTGCTATACACTCCAAGACCTCTTGATAATGTGAGAATAAACTATTTCCCATACAGAGATGGACTGTAGGGGCATTCATCGGACATGTCACCTCTAAAAGAGGATGAGTTCCGTAGGCTACCTGGCCCCTCACTGCCTAAGGAAATTAGTAAATGACAAATATCAAAATCAATGAAAATGATGACTTGAGATCCAGTGTTCATTGATCTGTTTTAAGTGTGAACAAGCAAGAGCATATGTTCTGCAATTTGTGTGAAGAGGTTTGAAGTTAAAACAACAAGTTTTAATTCCTGTATAAACTTGTTTTGGAAAAGCCTGCTTATGAAATTTTACTATTTAAACTATCAGAATCTGGAAATAAACAGCCAAAACACACATATGAACAGCAAATATTTGTTTAAGCGGTTCACCCCTCTCTTGGGCTACCTCCGCTGGTCCAAAAACCTCTAATTAGGCTCAGTCCTCTTTTGATTAAATGGTGCAAATGAGATTACATCTGTATAAACTCCTCTAATGAGAAAATAGACTGCTAAAACAGACTCAGAATATCCAAATCAGTATAAATAGACTACAAATTCACCTCCATTGGAGGAAGGTAGCCCAATGCAGCAATCTTTCCCCTTAGCTCTTATGGAGTCACTGTCAAAAGCGCTGTAAAATTCGCAGATAGAATGCCCTGATGGCTCTGCAGACCCCTCCAACAGCTCCAGAATGCTCTCTACACCCAAAATCAAAAAACAATTCGTCTTCAAAAGCCTCTCCTAGCAGAAGTTATGCCCACTTTACTGAACTGCCAGTTTGGGCTAAAAAATCTCCACTAAATGTGGAGAACTGGAGATAAGGCAGACAAATAAGCAAATGGCGCCAAAATAGAAGGGTGGACTCCGCCAATTCACCCGCGCGGTTTGTTGGGCATTTAACGTTATGGTTAACGTGTTCATATGCGCTGGCGGTAACCGTTTAAATAAACACAAACATTGTATATTAAAAACCCACATAATAAAAAATATCCAAAGTTTGTAACCGCCATTCAAATGCGCGCCGATAGTCTTTGGGATAAGGTTCCGTGCCACGGTGCTATGTAGAGGGGGCTGGCCCTTAGGGGCTGGCCCCCTTTCGGGCCCCGCCCAACATACCATACACCATAAATAGATGCCCGTCCGCCACATAAACAAGAAATGCACGTGGTCTGGCGGTAAACGCGCTGTGTTATGAACCTTGTGGTCGGGGGTTCGAATCCCATCCGACCCAAAACAGAATTTTGCAATGCGCCATTTCAATCGACCTTGGGGCCACGTGGCGGCCTCCCATTGGCTGCCAAATGGAATATTCCCCAAAATATTCTGCGGAATATTCCACGGAATATTCCCAGAATATTATGTGGAATATTCTTTTTTTAATAAAAATTTTTCCAAAGTCAAATTTGCCATTTTTTTAATGAAATTGACAAAACTTCAAACTTGAATAACTTTTGCATACGGAGACCATTTTTCGAACCGTTCGCGGCGCCGGAATTAGGAAGACGAGCTCTATCCAGTCGTTCAGGTTCAAACCAGTTCTGAGCACCTTCATTTTTGACCACTTTACGACACTTGGTCCTGAGCTCCTGATCACACCTCCCAAATGAGAAGGCTTTTGGTCCCCAAAAGCTTACTGAATCTCTGATCTGAACTGTAAAGCAATTGAGGAACAGAAATATCCTCTTCCAGTCAGCCAAAAGAGCATACTAATGCCCAAAAATGTCCTGCCTTGCTAAATGTCGTCATGGCGACTTTTTGCTGCATACGCCAAGTACTTGTCGAATCCCGACCAAGTTCTTTCGCCAGACAAATCTGAAATTGCAGGAACCAGCAATGAAACTTGCTGATATATAAGCTGAAATATTCCCCTGAATATGTGGACTTGCCAACTGTCACGATGCCCATCCAAGGCACCTTCATTCCAGAAGAAGAACTGCCTCCCAAATGAGAAAGCTTTTACAAAGATGAAACACTTCATCATTTCTCCTCTTTACAATCTTGGAGATCAAATTAACTTTTTCCAAGTCAATAACATTACATGCATGGATAAAAACAAAGTAATCAACCCTTCAAGTTAATCACACATACATGTTTAAAATACAAGGAAATCATCATGATCCCTGTGCTCATGCATCTCATTCTCATGCATGCGGTTTATCCTTCAACTTTCTCTTAAGTACAATCATAAGTACAAGATCCTCAATCACATGTACATGTACTTTCAAAGCTGAAATGAATATAACTTTCGCTAAGATAGAGTGAGTCTCATACTCAGCTTTTCCATCCTGCAACTTGCATTCCTTAACAAAGAAAATGCATTCAATCAAAAGACATGCAACTTTAATTGGATAAGAATTCTAACCATTTCTTACCAATCCATTTCAAAGGTGATTCCTTTAACTGCACATCGATATTAGCATGTGTATCATCCTGACACATATCAATGATGGAAACTTCCTTCCCATTCTTTCCATACTCTTTCTCCCACTTCTTCAACTTTTGTGGAAGCATTGTTGGATTCAGAGTCCAACACCTTTCAACAGTATGTCCTTGCTTATGGCAATAAGTGCAACACATGTTCATCTTCTCGACCGCATGATTTGCATTGTTCATTGGAACTTTGGCTTCTTGCCTCCTTTCCTTCAAAAGTTTCCTGTATGTTGCCATTCTTTTCCAACATCTAGAAACACTATGGTTAAACAAACCACAAAAAGAACATGCAATTCTTTTCCAATGCTTATGTGGAAATTTTCCATGCTTTACATGATCAAAGGAAATATGATTGAAATCAGATTTATACCTTTCTCTTTCACCTTCATTACCTTCATGAGGAGGTGAATCAAAAGAAGAAGAAGCTCCCTTTGGAACACTATCAATCCCATCAATGGTTTTAGAGCTTTCATCACTCCCGTGTTCAAGTGCATGCCGATGCACACCTTCTTCCTTCATGGCTGCTTTGGAACTTTCTCCATAAGATTTTCCATAACCAAGACCCAAATTCTTAGGCCTTACCTCAACCATTATTGGCTCAACTATACCCTGTGCATGTTTTCCCAATCCTTTTCCTTCATATCCCATTTTGGACATCAACTTGGACCCTATGCCTTTGGTATGTTTCTCAAAAGAACCAAGTTCATAAACATTCTTATAAGAATTTGAAGACAAACTAGAGTTGTTTACCTCTTCTTCAAGCTGATACTTGGCTAAAGCTTCTTTGGCAAAAAGGATTTGTGTCTCCAACTCATGCATCTTTTCCAGCTTCATGTTTGCAATACGAAGTTGGCCTTCCATTTCTTGCAATTGGTCAGAAAGCAACTGCTTCTCTTCCCTCATGGAATTCAACTGCTCTTGAAGTCTAGAGCTCTTTCTTTCATCCTCATACATTTCTTTCACCATATTCATCATGATGAAAAATTCTTGCTTCAAGCCTTCATCAAAAAATCTTGTGAAGGAGGACGATTTTGAGAACTCACTTATGAAAGTTGTCATTATAAAAATGAACAAAAGAGCTTCAGCAAACTCAAACAACAAGTAGTTTGCAAAATAATAAAGCAGTCAATCTTCAACACTGCTTAAGACACCTTTCAAGCTACACAATCAAGCTAGTGATGTCAGTCAAGCAAACCAGCTTTGCAACCTCCTCTGATACCATCTGATCTGAAAATGGAATGTACTTGTTTAAGGGTGCAAGGTATCCATTTTCATAAAATTTCAAATTGACTGCTATACACTCCAAGACCTCTTGATAATGTGAGAATAAACTATTTCCCATACAGAGATGGACTGTAGGGGCATTCACTGGACATGTCACCTCTAAAAAGAGGATGAGTTCCAGAGGCTACCTGGCCCTCTACAGACTCTGTCTAAGGAAATAATATGTAAACACAAATATCAAAATCAATGAAAATATTTAATTCTGAGATTCAAAGTGTTCATTGATCTGTTTTAAGTGTGAACAAGCAAGAGCATATGTTCTGCAATTTGTGTGAAGAGGTTTGAAGTTAAAACAACAAGTTTTAAATCCTGTATAAACTTGTTTTGGAAAAGCCTGCTTATGAAATTTTACTATTTAAACTATCAGAATCTGGAAATAAACAGCCAAAACACACATATGAACAAAGCAGATATTTTTTTAAGCGGTTCACTCCCTCTCTTGGGCTACTCTTCCGCTGGCCCAAAAGCCTCTAATTCATTCGCCCTTCTTTGATTAAATTGTGCAAATGAGATTACATATGTGATAAACTCTAATGAGAAAATAGACTCGCTAAACAGCATCGTAAAATCCAAATTCGCATAAATAGACTACAAATTCACCTCCATTGGAGGAAGGCAGCCCAATGCACAATCTTTCCCCTTAGCTCAAGTGAGTCATCACAAAAGCAAGGTAAAATTCGCAAATAGAATGCCCCGATGGCTCTCGCAGCACTCTCTCCAAAAGCTCCAGAATGCCTTTACAAATGTAAAAAAAAAAAATTCGTCTTCAAAGGCCTCTCCTAGCAGAAGTTATGCCCACTTTACTGAACTGCCAGTTTGGGCTAAAAAATCTCCACTAAATGTGGAGAACTGGAGATAAGGCAGACAAATAAGCAAATGGCGCCAAAATAGAAGGGCGGACTCCGCCAATTCACCCGCGCGGTTTGTTGGGCATTTAACGTTATGGTTAACGTGTTCATATGCGCTGGCGGTAACCGTTTAAATAAACACAAACATTGTATATTAAAAACCCACATAATAAAACATATCCAAAGTTTGTAACCGCCATTCAAATGCGCGCCGATAGTCTTTGGGATAAGGTTCCGTGCCACGGTGCTATGTAGAGGGGGCTGGCCCCCTTTCGGGCCCCGCCCAACATACCATACACCATAAATAGATGCACGTCCGCCACATAAACAAGAAATGCACGTGGTCTGGCGGTAAACGCGCTGTGTTATGAACCTTGTGGTCGGGGGTTCGAATCCCATCCGACCCAAAACAGAATTTTGCAATGCGCCATTTCAATCGACCTTGGGGCCACGTGGCGGCCTCCCATTGGCTGCCAAATGGAATATTCCCCAGAATATTCTACGGAATATTCCACGGAATGTTCCCAGAATATTCTGTGGAATATTCTTTTTTTAATAAAAAAATTTCCAAAGTCAAATTTGCCATTTTTTTAATGAAATTGACAAAACTTCAAACTTGAATAACTTTTGCATACGGAGACCATTTTTCGAACCGTTCGCGGCGCCGGAATCAGGAAGACGAGCTCTATCCGGTCGTTCAGGTTCAAACCAGTTCTGAGCACCTTCATTTTTGACCACTTTACGACACTTGGTCCTGAGCTCCTGATCACCTATACCCTTATTAATGTTTATGGGCCTTGTACTAATAGAGAGAATTTTTGGCACGCATTGTTGAACTACACTTTGATCATTAATCCTCTCACTATATTGGGTGGTGATTTGAATTTTTCTATGGGTATATCTGAATCTTGGGGTCCAAATGATGTCCCTGGCCCGCTTGCTGATTTCTTCTACTCTTCACTGGAATCGGCTGACCTTATTGACATTTAGATGAACAAAATTCAACCAACTTGGAGAAATCGCAGGACGGGGGCTGCGGCTTTGGCTCATCAGCTGGACCGATTTCTGATCAAAAAACCACTACTTCAGATGTTGGATCTTGCTCATCAATGGGTGGGTCATGGGGGACTATCTGACCACTCACCTGTCTTTTTGGAATTGGCATTTGGACCTCACAGAGCCCGTCCACCTTTCAAATTTAATTCCAGATGGCTTCTTGACCCAGAATTTCACAATCTGGTTATCCAGGAGTGGCAGCATTGTGCCCTTTTTCCTAATTTGGAACCGACCATAATTATTAATGATAATCTTAATTGGATTAAGGGCCTGACCATAGATTGGGTGCGGGAGAAAAGAAGGTTGGAGCGTGCGGAGCTAAATAGAATTGAACTGGAGATTGCACAGCTCAATGATCCAGATCTTCTTGGATTTAGAACTAGAACCACAAAGGATCACCTCATATCACTTGAGACTTCAAGAACAAAATTACTTTGCCAAAAGGAAGCCGATTGGAGGCTCAAAAGCAGGGCCATCTGGCTCCATGCGGGTGATGAGAATACAAATTATTCCAACATCATGAAAATGGCCGGAAAAAAGGAAACAGAATTTGGGAATTTACTGACCATCATGGATTTGTGGCTCGTACTCATTCTCAACTTGTTGATATGGGTATTCAGCATTTTTCCAATCTATATCGGGCCCCTCTCCAATATGATCTTCCTGACATTATGAGGATTACCAAATCCTTCAAAAAATTTGGGGACTTGGAACAATCGGAGGATCTCAACAGTCTGGTCTCCATGGGTGAGATTGAGGGTGTTCTTAAATGGTTCAAAAAAGATAAAAGCCCTAGACCAGATGGCTGACCCATTGAATTCTTCATTCATTTCTTCGAGCTCATTGGATTTGATCTCCTACTTTCTATTGAAGACAGCCATGTAAAGGGACAAATTTATGATGGATTCAATACAACCTTCATCGCCCTCATTCCAAACACTGAACGCCCTAATAGTTTTCAGGATTACAGACCCATATCTCTTTGTAATCGTATCTATAAAATTATTTCTAAAATTATTGCTAATCGCATCAAACCCTTTTTATCTGCACACATTTCCAATGAACAATTTGCTTTTTTACACCATAGGCAAATTCATGAAGCTATTGGTACGGCTCAAGAAGCCCTACACTCCATCAAAACAAAAAATCACAAATCCACCATTCTTAAGATTGACCTTGCAAAGGCTTTTGATCAGGTTTACTAGAGCTACCTACACCTTATCCTCCTTCACATTGGTTTTCCCCCCACTTTCATCAACTAGATCATGGGTTGTATTAGCCATGCAACCTTCAGTATCCTCCTAAATGGCACCACATCAGATTTTTTTCATGCAGGCCGGGGTTTGAGACAGGGTTGCCCACTATCACCCCTACTTTTTGTCCTTGATATGGAAGGGCTATCTGTACTAATCAAAAAGGCCAAAGAGGATGGGGATTTACATGGACTCCAAATTAATGAGATTATGTACCTCACACACCTATTATTTGTTGATGATGTGCTTATATTTCTTGATGGCTCTGGACAGGATTCTATTCAATTTGAGAAAATTATTCAAAGTTTTTGCAGAGCAACTGGTATGATCCCAAACAGCAATAAATCAACCATTATCATGACCCAATGCTCTATTCAGGAACAGGGTATCACCTCGGCTTTATTCGACTATGTTCCAAACAACATTGAGGTGGGATTGAAATACTTGGGTTTCCATCTTAAACCCAATGACTATCAGATCAAATATTGGAACTGGCTCATCGCAAAAGTGGATCGCCGAATCAATGTTTGGTATCATCGTTAGCTATCTCGGGCTGGACGTCTGACCCTCATCAAATCAGTTCTCGAAGCCATTCCTGTCTACTGGATGTCTCTGGCCTAGATACCTATTGGTGTGACTAACCAAGTCATAAACATTTGCAGGAAATTCCTTTGGAGGAATCAGGAAAAGGACAGAACATTTGCATGGATCGCTTGGGATCAAATCAGAATTCTGAAATAGTGGGGTGGCTGGGGCATCAAAGATCTTCACCTATTCTCAAAAGCTCTGGCTGCTAAATTGTGTTGGCACTTTCTTATTGGCTGCAGTCTATGGAGGGAGGTAACTATTGCCAAGTACATTTCCCATATAAACACGCTTGATTGGATCAGAGGTCATATTGTTCACACGCCTGGAGCCTCCATTATCTGGAAAGCCATCACAAAGGCTGCTACATTAATTCAAAGTGGGTTGTCCTAGAAAATTGGCTTGGGTGAATATGTTCGGGTGGGTTCGGATTCTTGGTCGGGCAGCGGGAATTACTACAAGCTACCCGATTTGATTTTGGCGCATTTGGATAATTTGGGCATCTCGTACCTTGCACAGATTATTGATCAGGCCTGCACAAATTGGCATACCCAAGCTTGGCTATCTGCGGTGGACCTGGATATTACATGCGATGGTCGTCTGGAATGGGCGAATCACATCCGGGCATTACAAGCATCACACATTTGGTTGACTACACACGAGGATCAACTGATATGGGCCATATCCAATTCAGGTATATACACCCCAAAGGTGGGCTACTTGACACTCTGCAAACCCAAGGAACCACACGAAAAAAATTGGTGGTGGCGGCCTCTTTGGAAACTAAATGCACCAGATAAATACAGACTGTTATTCTGGTGCATTCTTCAGAATTGTGCCCCCACGATGGATCTACTCCACCGCCGAGAAATACAGGGGCCCTCGCGTTGCTGTTTCTGCCTTCAGCATGTGGAGGATGCCTTGCACATCTTTCTTGAATGCCATATCACTCATTCCATCTGGAACCTGGTCATACAGAGTTTGGGATGCTCTACACACTGGAATGGAATTACACTTCTGGCAGCCTGGACTTCTTGGTGGAAATCGACTGCAAATATCACTAATTTGTGTATCCTCCCTTTGATTATTGCTTGGAACCTATGGATTTCACGCAAAAAATGCATTTTTGAGCAACAACAGGTGCATTCAGAGTGCATATCTGATGCGATTCTTGCCACATACTGCATGATCCCGCATGATGTCCGACAAAAAACTGATCGAATGGACACCCCCGAAATTATTGATCACACTCAGCCCTGGGCTTACTTTGATGGCGCATCTAATCAACAGGGATGTGGAGGGGGGGCTACCCTATATTTATCTGTGTTGTACTACTTCCACATCAATATGGGTTTAGGGCCCGGATCGAACAACTTCGTCAAACTACAAACCTTGAGACTTCTCCTGATCTTTGCCCGGGAAAAAAACTGCAATTCTATTCAGATATTTGGGGACTCCCTAAATGTGATTAACTGGTTCAATGCTCAGGCCCAATGTTACATGCACACACTGATTGCTCTTCTTAGGGAAGTTCAAGTCCTCAAACTACATTTTGACGTCATTTTTGTCAATCATATTTACAGGACTCGGAATAAAGTGGCAGAAAAACTATCCAAAGAAGCCTTGGAGCTGATTTGGGGTACCTGGCACATCACGAAATTTAATGGCCACTAGATTTACAGGTTTTTTCACAGGCCATTCATTGAAGACCTACAGGATTTAGATGTTGTTGGTACATGACAACAATTTTTTATCCATCTCATTTGGAGATCCTTTTTGTATGTTTTTTTATTATTCGGAAGCTATATATGTACATATTATATATTTGCTTTTCTTCATATTGACCCATTCAGATCCAATAAGTTATGCACCGAACTTATTTGTGGATTCTGAATTACTATTTTGTAAAAATCAACTCATACCTGTCTATGATGTATGCAAATATATGCTACTCGACAATATCAGTAAAATGTAACATGTAATATTTCTACTTAATGAAATATTACGAATTTTTCCTTTGTGAAAAATCATCTATATTATTAGCAAATTTCCCAAGCGCAATTATAAAGTCGAAGGAAGAATCATGATGGATTGTGGATTCAAGGAAGGTGGATTGTCCTATTTTATAGGGATTAATTACCTAGGGATTGCGTGAGCAAGGCTGGGCTAAGCAGGGGTTGAGAATTGGCTAAGTGTTGGTCAATTTTTCCTGAGAATTGCTAGTCATTTTTTTGCAGGATCAGGGTGAGACGATCGGTAGAGTGCAGGATTTTCTCAGTGTGAGAAAGCATTGTATTGTTTCATGATTATTTGACTATGTACAATATATGATAAAGGGGCTTTGAGTAGGTGTTTTACCCATAAAATATCTTGTGTTGTGTGATTGATTGTTTATTTCTCTTACTTTCATGTGATTGAGCGATTGTGTTTTTGTTGGAAATGTTGTCATTGATGGAAAAGGAGTTGGAAAAGGAGGAGCTGGAAAAGGAAATGACAAAGGAGGAGCACCTGACACAACAACAAGGCAGCAGAGAGGTAGCAGAGGCAGCAAAAAGAGAGGCAAGGAGCAGTGAATTGAAGCAGAGACAAGCAGTAAATTGAAGTAGAGTTGTCCAGAGACAGAGTAGGAGAAAACGGCCATCGAATAGAAAATCTGGCCAATTAAGAAGAATAAGTGAATGTTCTTGTAAATGGTTATATTTGTATATAATGTTGAGGGATTGCTTCTAAATTCTCTGTGAATTATATGTATATTCTTGACTGAATTCAGTAGGAAGGATTGTTACTGACAGATGGGATTATGCCTATGTAGACTGCTTGAATTTATTGTGAAAGTGTGAATTTGTTACTCATGGTCTGTTAACATCATAAGCTCTGCGGAAGGGGTAGATTTGTGAATCTGTATAAGATATCGGGTTTCCACGATACAGTAAGCAATGGGGAATGTATAACCTGATGAAGCAGCGCGGTATAATATGTGAAGGAAGCATGTTGAAACATTGATGAATCAAAGGGTTAGAATATAAATTGACGGAACCTTGAGCCGAGTCATATGGTGGTAGCCCAGAAGAATCGAGGCATTTTCTGTGTATGGACAGAAGGCAAAGAGTGGAATTCATATATATAAGTGAGATGGAACCCTGAGCCAAAAAAAAGACGGAACCCGGTAGTGGAACGCAAAGTTGGGCGGAACCACGAAGAGTGAACAGTAAAGGTGGTTTATGGTTTTCATCGCACAACCTTCGACGGGCAAGCGGTATTCAAGAGTTTGGGAGCGATTCCATAGAACGAGCGATATGCGTCCCTGAACGAATCTGCAAAACCGCCATCACTGCGCGCCATCGCACGTTAATGTTCGACCAAGGAAGCCGCACGATATTGTTGAGCACCATCGATCTGGAGCGGAGCCATCGGACGGAGGCTGTATGAGGAAGGTGCACGAAAGATAACCACGGTACGGTGCGAGTATGTGATTGGGTCGTTGATTATATATGTGGGCCTCAATTTAAATTATATTGATTGGGACTTTTCAAATTAATGTTTGTGGGTTTAACCAAGGTTTGTTTAAATTAAATATAAATTGTGACGAAGAGCGATTGGGCCATCACTTTGAATGTTATTCCAAAGTTGGTGATATTTGCCATGGTCGAGCTCAGAAATTGTAACCAGAGTGCGAACTAAAAGAAGTGTTGAGCAAAAAATTCACAATATATGTGATGTGTGGAAACCTGGTTGTTTAACCAATGTTAAATTGATTGGTCCGAGTTGATTTGACTATGGTTTAAGCCACATATTCTTCAAGGAGGTAAACTTCAGCATAAATTCGAAATAGTATAAGTCGGTTTTTTTATTATGGTTTGACCACAGTTTTGAAGATGTCGAGAGTTGATTAAACCAAATATTATATTGTTGATGGTTCATGATAAAGGTGGTGAGTAATAATATATTTGGGTCGTTAAAAAGGTTTTAATAAAAACGCCGAGATTTATTTTTGTTTGATTAAAAGGCAGTTGTACATACAACAGTTATATAACTACAATGAACAGGGAACTAAATAAAAGTGAAAACGAAAAAGAGAGTGAGGTTGGATGTATGAGGAAGAAAAAGAGGAAGAGAGGATTTCTATTCGAAATATACACTGTAATAGAATGAAAGGTTTTAACTGTTTATATTGTTTGTGATGTAATTGGCAAGTCTCGAGAGAAAGATAAAATCCCACTGTAAAGTTGAAATGGTACATTTTCTCTGAGTAAATTGATAAAAGAGAAGAGAATGCATAATTGAAGAAAAAATAATAATCAAGAAGATATGAAGATTGGAGTGCAGTAAAAGAAATCAAAGGTACATAACAGAGTTGATATACAAGGTAAATTAGCAAATGTTTCTTTATGAAAAAGAGGGAGTTGAAGCTTCCTTGCAAGTTGTAGCTTGCAGAATTTGAGGTTGGAGCCTCCTGTAGGTTGGTGCTTACAGAAAACCAGTGGTGAGAGGGAGTTGGAGCTTGCCTTTACATCACAGCAATAATAAGATGTGGTTTTCTCCCTTTATGGGTTTCCACATATATCTGGTGTCTCTATGCATGATGTTTATGTGCTGATCTCGTTTATCTAATCTGCTTAATACTTGATGCTGTCATATTAAGTCTGTTGTTACATTATATTAATACTTGCTGCTCACATTCTAAGACTACTCATATATTAAGTTGAATATGAAATGAAGGTGTAAATAAGTTTTATGGAAAAAGTTTTAAAAGTCCATGAATGTGTTAAACTGATTCAACACCCCCCCCCCCCCCTCTCAGTTTAACTAAGGGTTCAACAATTGGTATCAGAGCAGGTTCCTTTTTGTGGTATTTTAACAACTGAAAGGAGATCCTAGGTTCTTGAGATGGCTAGTCAAGAAGGATCCTCAAAAAACAAAGCTCCTTTTTTCACTGGTGAAAATTATGCCTTCTGGAAAATCAGAATGAGAACATACATAATGTCCTTAGGAATAGAAGTTTGGGCTGCTGTGGAATTTGGATATGATTCTAAGGCAAATGTCTCAGAGAAAGAAGCCAAACAAGATTTTGTGGCTAATGCAAAGGCAATGAATGCAATCTTGAATGGACTGTGTGAGGCAGAATTCATCAAAGTAATGCACAGTGAGACTGCCAAAGAAATGTGGGAAACTCTAGAAAATATTCATGAAGGAGACAAAAAGGTGAAAACTGCTAAACTTGAAGTCTATAGAGCCCAGTTTGAAAATTTAAAGATGAATGATGATGAAGATATTTCTAGTTTCTTTTTAAGGGTTGCAGAAGTTGTCAATAATATGAAAGCACTAGGTGAAACCATGTAAGAATGTGTAATTCTTCAAAATATCCTAATATCTTTGCCATCTATTTTTAATCCCAAGGTCTCTGCCATAGAAGAAACAGCAGATTGGGAAACCTTGACCATGAATCATCTTCTTGGAAAACTAACAGCGTATGAGATGAGATTACCACAGAAGAATTCAAGTGTAAGAGAGGCAGCTTTTAAGGCAGAGAAGAAGAAAGAAGAAAAAGATGAGACAGGCTCCTGTTCTGATGAAGAAGAGGCCAAATTTATCAGGAAGTTGGATAAAGGCTCAGGTAAGTATAAAGGTAAACTTCCATTTAAATGTTTCAATTGTGGAAGAGTTGGACATTATGCTTCTAAATTTCCTTATAAGAAAACAAAGAATCAAGCTCAGGAATTAGAGAAGACCATATCTAAGAACTGGCAGAAAGGGAAGAAATTCAATAGAAAATCTTTCTATGCTCAGCAAGACAATAGTGCATCAGAAGACTCAGCTGAATTCTCAAGTGAAGAAGGAACATCAGAATTTTTTTTGATGGCTATAGAAGAGCTGGAAGAATGTTTTTTAGAAGATGAGGAAGAAGGTGAAGTGGACCTTGAGGGGGAGCTAAGAAGTGCCTTGGAGGAAATTGACAGACTAAAACTGAAGTGCAGAAAACAGAAAGACATTCTTCTCAAATACGTGAGAGAGGAACAAAATTCGGAAGCCCTCATTCATTTGAAAGTAGAGCTTGAAGAAGCCAAGAAGGTAGAATATATTTTACTTAAGCAGATCAAGGATAAAACTCAGGAACAAGAGAAGTTGGAAGAAGAAGTAGTGAGCCTAAGAAAGAACTTAGAAAAGGCCCAAAGAGAACTATTAATGAATACACCTCTAATGAAAGGCTCAGGGCAGTTGGATCAGATTCTAAATGCACAAAGGTCACCTCTGATCAAAACTGGGATAGGCTATGAAGGAGAATCAAGCAAAGAGAAATAAAAAGAAAACAAAAATATTATTTTTGTAAAAGAAAATGAGAATATCCAAGCAGCTCAGAAGATTTCAAAGGAAGAAGAATCCTACAATAAAGTAGATAAAAATCAGAAGGAAGCTCAAATGACAAAGGATGAAGTAAATAAACTGTCAACTGAAAAAACCTTGCATATTCCTTAGTATGTCAAATTTGGAAGTCATCAAAGGATATTTTTTCCTTCTATGAAAAATGCTACGTGTTATTCATGTCACAAATTAGGACACATTGCTGCATATTGTTATACAAGAAGAATAAATACAAACTAGCAAAGGATGCAAACAGTAAAAAGTTTTACTCAAGAAGGAAGATGGAGAAGACAACCTTTTGTCAGGTATGCAAATTTTTTTTATGGATACTGTTTTTATTGTAATGATTTTGGCCATAAAATCATAGAATGCAGGAAATATGAACAAAGTCTGTTGTTCAAAACCTCAAGAAGTTTTATGAATCATTGAGAGTTTATTCCTACTTATAATCCTGCTAAGGATATGTCCAAATGTTGTGTATGCAATAAAAGTGGACATATGTCTTCCAAATGTTCTCTAAGAGAGTGTAGTTCATCATCTCAGAAAAGATACCAAACAAGAGGATGCTTGCAGTGGAAAAAGAAAGTGAATAAATGTGACTTGGCTCTAATAGCTCAAGACCTAAAAATCCAGTGGTATTTGGACAGCGGTTGCTCAAAGCATATGTCAGGAGATAGAAGCAAGTTTATAACCTTTGACGAAAAGAAATCTGGAAATGTTACTTTTGGAAATGATAAAGCAGTAAAGATCAAAGGAAGAGGCTCAGTTAGTCTGGACAATGGTAGAGGAAAAGCCCAGGATGTACTATTTGTGGATGGGCTGAAAGAAAATCTGTGGAGTGTTAGTCAAATGTGTGATAAAGGCTGTGAAGTTCTTTTTAGAGCTCAAGACTGTGAAGTAAGATCAAGCACCACTGGAAAAACCTTGATCAAAGGTGTTCGAACGGAAAGCAATGTCTATGTAGTAAAAAAGAAAATGAAGCATGTCATCTTATAAAATTTGAGGAGTCTTGGTTATGGCATAGGAGATTGGGACACCTAAACTTTGATCATATCATAAGTCTAAGCAAAAATAATGCAGTCAGAGATATGCCAGTCATCAAGAAGCCTTCAAATACAATATGTAAATCCTGTCAGCTAGGTAAGCAGACCCGTACATCCTTTAAAACCAAAGAGAATTTATCTACAAGCAGACCTCTTCAACTTGTTCACATGGATTTGTGTGGGCCTTCGAGAACTAAAACACCAAGTGGAGAATCCTATTTCATGCTAATAATAGACGATTTTTCTAGAATGACATGGGTTGCATTTCTCAAACACAAATCGGAAGCATTTAAGAAATTCAAAATATTCAAGGCTTTGGCAGAAAATAAAACAGGATGCAAGCTAAAGTGCATCAGATCAGATAGAGGAGGTGAATTTACAGATTATGTTTTTGCAGATCTGTGCAATGAGCATGGGATAAAGCAACAGTTCACAATTGCAGGAACACCTCAGCAAAACGGAGTGGCAGAGAGATAGAACAGGTTTGTACAATAGATTGCCAGAGCCATGATGCAAGAAAGTAACATTCCTCAAACCTTTTGGGCAGAAGCAGTACACACAGCTGTGCATATCCTAAACAAAGCTCATTTAAGAGCAAAAAGTGACAAGACTCCTTATGAATTATGGCATGGTAAACCTGCATCAATCAAGAATTTTAGAGTTTTTGGAAGTAAGTGTTTTATAAAAAATAATGATGAAAATTTGGGAAAGTTTGATGCAAGAGCAGATGAAGGAATATTCTTAGGATATGCATCTAAGAGTAAAGGTTACAAGTGCTACAACAAAATACTTCACAAAATTGTAGAAATTATTGATGTAAGATTTGATGAAGAACTATCAGACAAATTAAGAAGTACAGATTGCAGCAATCCTCCAGAAGTTCATGAATAAGAGAATCAAGATGATGATGAAATAAACAAGTCAATAGAAGATACAGATCTAAGATCAAAAAGCTCCTCAAGATACATTCAGAAGAATCATCCAAAAGATCAAATCATTGGGGACAATAGTGTAGGTGTACAGACAAGAAGACAGCTAACTGAACAGACTGAAGAGGTATACCTCGCAATGTTGTCACAAATAGAGCCAAAGAAGTTTGAAGAAGCCAGCAAAGACAAACATTGGGTAAATGCCATGAATGAATAATTGGACCAAATTGAGAAGAACAACACTTGGGAACTAGTTCCAAGACCCAGTGAGAAAAATGTCATTGGCTCAAAATGGGTATTCAAAAATAAGATGAATGAACAAGGACAGGTAATCAGGAATAAAGCTAGACTTGTGTGCAAGGGATATTCACAGGTTGAAGGACTTGATTATGATGAAAAATTTTCCTCTGTAGCTAGAATGGAAGCTATTAGACTATTTTTAGCTTTTGCTTGCTATCATGACTTCAAGGTATATCAAATGGATGTGAAGTCTGCCTTCCTGAATGGAGATTTAGATGAAGAATTCTACATGGAGCAACCGGAAGGGTTATCCTTAACAGATAATGTAGACTATGTTTGCAGATTAAATAAAACATTATATGGGCTGAAACAAGCTCCTCGAGCATGGTATTCAAGGCTGGACAAATACTTGCAAAAACAAGGGTTCAAGAAAGGGGGAGTAGACAGCAACTTGTACATAAAAGTAAATGAAGATGAACTTTTGATTGTATTGGTGTATGTAGATGATATCATGTTTGGAAGCAGCAAATATGAGTTAACAAAAGGATTTTCTGAAGAGATTAAATCAGAATTTGAAATTTCTATGATTGGAGAGCTTACCTTCTATTTAGGACTACAAATTCAACAAAGAGCACAGGCACATTTATCTCACAAGAAAAATACTTAAAAGAGATGCTGAAAAGATTTAAAATGGAGGATTGCAAACCTGTATCAACTCCCATGACTACTGGATGCAAGCTTTGTGCAGAAGATGGAACAGCTGATGTAGATCAAAAACTTTACAGATCCATGGTTGGAAGTCTGTTATATTTAACAGCTTCTAGACCAGACATTGTGTTGGCTGTAGGACTTGTGGCAAGATATCAAGCAGCACCAAAACAAAATCACTTACTAGCAATTAAAATAATATTTAGATATTTACAAGGGACTGCACATTATGGGCTATGGTATCCAAAAGGCAAAACCTTCATTTTGACAGCATATACAGATGCAGATTGGGCCAGCTGTGTTGATGACAGGAAAAGCACAAGTGGAGGTGCATTCTATTTAGGAGAGAGTCTGGTGGCATGGCTAAGCAAGAAACAAACATCTATTTCTCTATCGACAGCAGAAGCAGAATACATAGCAGCAACAACATGTTGTACACAAGTCATGGGGATGAAGCAAACCCTCCAAGACATGAAGGTAAGCATTGATGAACCTATTTCAATCAAATGTGATAATACAAGTGCTATAAGTATTTCTAAAAATCCTGTGCTTCATTCAAAAACTAAACATATTCCAATCAAGTATCATTTTCTCAGAGAACAAGTAGCTCAAAAAGTAGTAAAGTTGGAATATGTGCCAACAAAAGAACAGACAGCAGATATATTTACAAAACCTCTTGCTAGAGAACCATTTGAATATTTGAGAGATAGACTAAGGGTAGTATATGTAGATGCTACTTTCTGATATGAAGCGAGAGCATAGTTTCAGGGGGAGAATAGAAATGACAATATCATTCCAGGGGAAGATCAACCAGTAAGGAAAGCATAAAATAGGTCCTCAAGATCAAAAGCTTATGGAAAGAGTACATCCAGCATAACAGAGTCAATGAAAAGGCTACAGAGTAACTTAGAGAGAGGAAATGCAGAAAGCAAACTAGGAAATGAGCAACCCTTTTCCATTGATGTCAAAGGGGGAGGAAAAGCAAAAAAGTGCTTCTGAAAAGAAAGCAGAGGTTATTGCCATCAATGCCAAAGGGGGAGACTATTGGAAATGTTTTCATTGATGGAAAAGGAGTTGGCAAAGGAGGAGCTGGTAAAGGAAATGACAAAGGAGGAGCACCTGACACAACAACAAGGCAGTAGAGAGGTAGCAGAGGCAGCAAAAAGAGAAGCAAGGAGCAGTGAAGCAGTGAATTGAAGCAGAGACAAGTAGTAAATTGAAGCAGAGTTGTCCAGAGACAGAGTAGGAGAAAACAGCCATCGAATAGAAAATCTGGCCAATTAAGAAGAATAAGTGAATGCTCTTGTAAATGGTTACATTTGTATATAATGTTGAGGGATTGCTTCTAAATTCTCTATGAATTATATGTATATTCTTGACTGAATTCAGTAGGAAGGATTGTTACTGACAGATGGGATTATGCCTATGTAGACTGCTTGAATTTATTGTGAAAGCGTGAATTTGTTACTCATGGTATGTAAACATCATAAGCTCTGTGGAAGGGGTAGATTTGTGAATCTGTATAAGATATTGGGTTTCCACGATACAGTAAGCAATGGGGAATGTATAACCTGATGAAGCAGTGCGGTATAATATGCGAAGGAGGCATGTTGAAACATTGATGAATCAAAGGGTTAGAATATAAATTGACGGAACCTTGAGCCGAGTCATATGGTGGTAGCCCAGAAGAATCGAGGCATTTGCTATGTATGGACAGAAGGCGAAGAGTGGAATTAATATATATAAGCGAGACGAAACCCTGAGCCAAAAGGAAGACGGAACCCGGTAGTGGAACGCAAAGTTGGGCGGAACCACGAAGAGTGAACAGTAAAGGTGGTTTATGGTTTTCATCGCACCACCTTCGATGGGCAAGCAGTATTCAATAGTTTGGGAGCGATTCCATAGAACGAGCGACACGCGTCCCTGAACGAATCTGCAAAACTGCCATCACTGCGCACCATCGCACGTTAATGTTCGACCAAGGAAGCCGCGCGATATTGTTGAGCACTGTCGATCTGGAGGGGAGCCATCGGACGGTGGCCGTATGAGGAAGGTGCGTGAAAGATAACCACGGTACGGTGCGAGTATGTGACTGGTTCGTTGATTATATATGTGGCCCCCAGTTTAAATTATATTGATTGGGACTTTTCAAATTAATGTTTGCGGGTTTAACCAAGGTTTGTTTAAATTAAATATAAATTGTGACGAAGAGCGATTGGGCCATCACTTTGAATGTTATTCCAAAGTTGGTGATATTTTCCATGGTCGAGCTCAGAAATTGTAACCAGACTGCGAACTAAAAGAAGTGTTGAGCAAAAACTTCACCATATATGTGATGTGTGGAAACCTGGTTGTTTAACCAATGTTAAATTGATTGGTCCGAGTTGATTCGACTATGGTTTAAGCCATAGATTCTTCAAGGAGGTAAACTTCAGCATAAATTCGAAATAGTATAAGTCGGTTTTTTTTATTATGGTTTAACCACAGTTTTGAATATGTCGAGAGTTGATTAAACCAAAGCTTATATTGTTGATGGTTCATGATAAAGGTGGTGAGTACTAATATATTCGGGTTGTTAAAAAGGTTTTAATAAGAACACCGAGAGTTATTTTTGTTTGATTAAAAGGCAGTTGTACATACAGCAGTTATATAACTGCAATGAATAGGGAACTGAATAAAAGTGAAAACGAAAAAGAGAGTGAGGTTGGATGTATGAGGAAGAAAAAGGGGAAGAGAGGATTGCTATTCGAAATATACTCTGTAATAGAATGAAAGGTTTTAACTGTTTATATTTTTTGTGATGTAATTGGCAAGTCTCCAGAGAAAGATAAAATCCCACTGTAAAGTTGAAATGGTACATTTTATCTGAGTAAATTGATAAAAGAGAAGAGAATGCAGAATTGAAGAAGAATAAATAATCAAGCAGATATGAAGATTGGATTGCAGTAAAAGAAATCAAAGGTACAGAACAGAGCTGATATCCAAGGTAAATCAGCAAATGTTTCTTTATGAAAAAGAGGGAGTTGAAGCTTCCTTGCAAGTTGTAGCTTGCAGAATTTGAGGTTGGAGCCTCCTGTAGGTTGGTGCTTACAAAAAACCAGTGGTGAGAGGGAGTCGAAGCTTGCCTTTACATCACAACAATAATAAGATGTGGTTTTCTCCCTTTATGGTTTTCCACGTATATCTGGTGTCTCTGTGCATGATGTTTATGTGTTGATATGGTTTATCTAATCTAATTAATACCTGTTGCTATCATATTAAGTCTGATGTTACATTATATTAATACTTGTTGCTCACATTCTAAGACTACTCATATATTAAGTTGAATATGAAATGAAGGTGTAAATAAGTTTTATGGAAAAAATTTTAAAAGACCATGAATGTGTTAAACTGATTCACCCCCCCTCTCAGTTTAACTAAGGGTTCAACAGTTTTATATTCTGAAATATAGTAGAATGATTCAGTATCTTATTTTAAAACATTGCATGATCAGATTGAATCCATTGGTATAGAGTTTCTATATAATTTCTACAACCTCCGTACTTTATTCATTTTGTACAAATTCACAGTTTTATTAAACCCTCGTTCTCCCAAACATACCTGTCCTCCGCACATCCTTCATTATGCACAGTTAAGTATATAAAATAATAAAATACAAACACACTATAAATAGTTTTCTTTCTTTCAGTGTCAGAGCACTAATCGAAGAAATATCTACACCCTCATTCTCTGAGCTGAGAACTCCCAATGTAACAACGATTCTTCTCTCTATTTTGCACACATGTTCTCCCACAAAACACTACTTGTTCACATGCATTAAAAATGCACTTAATCTAATATTGCATAGTAATAATTATTATTATTTCATCCAAGAGATTCATTATTTCTATTTTACAAACCGCTCTTTATAATTATGCCTATTACATTACAAATTAAATTTTATGTTCCTAGTTATTAAATTAATTTCGCAACTATATAATAAAGTTCCCTCTGCACCCCCATTTTCCCGAACATACCTTGTCTGTTGAAATATGTTGTCATTGATGGAAACAAGGTGATGGAAACAAATTTTTTAGGTGGAGTATCATATCATCAGATGCAGGTGAAACCCACTTAGATGGATAGAGCTATGAAATAGATCTCTAATGGTATGCAAAAGTTTGAAACTGGCCTCCTGGATTTGGAGATAGATCCAATCAAATTTTCGTGCCCTTAATTAATTATTAGCATAGTTAGAGGCGTTCGGATGAGCTTTGGCACACCCAGAGGCAAGGTTGGTGGATCCTCTACACGAATCTTTGGGAAAACGTGGTTGAAAGTAAAGCAGTGGGGAGAAATTTCATTGGCCATAGGTGGAACCTACTTGGAAGTGATAGCCTGACGGTATAATACTTTTGGTGCACTAAAGGGATGGACTGGGAGACAGACGTTGGGACAGAACAACAAAGCGTCATCCAATGGTATTTGAGCGGAGGAGTCCACTCTAACAACTCAGCTCGTTGAGGGATAGCTTGGAGGTTTAACAGAATTGCAGTGTAGTAGAGTGCTAGCCCGATAGAAGAACAAAAGGGAAAATATTCAGGCCACATGGCGGCTTTCTGACAGCACCTGATATGAGCCTTAGACAAGCTTGGTGGTCACGGGAGGTGTTTTCCCACACCACCAATCGTATAGATGAATGGAGGAGTTTCACCTGAGGAAATCTTGTTAGGTCCCTATATTACTAGTATAGTCACTTATTATTGTTAGTGTAACCCCCTTATTTTTATTATTGTACCCCTGTAACCCTCATATTATTATTATTGTGCCCTTAAATTAGTATTGTTAAGTCGGCTAGGATTACATTGTGGCCCCATGGACTCCTATATATAGAAAGGAGGTTTTGCAATTTGTATCATCCAAGAATTTTTCATTCATGTAATGTATTGGAGGTTTCACCCTCGAAGTGGCTTATTTCTAAGGCGTTGATATCTCTTTTCTTCTATTTTTGGAGCTGGTTTCACAACATTTGGTATCAGAGCTTTGGATTCTAGGGTTTCGCTGCTCCAAATAGGTCATCGTGGAATTTTCGCTATAATTTTTTTTCTACAAAGTTTCAGAAGCTGAAATTTGTAGTGTGCAAAGCCAAAAGCCTGAGAAACATCGTCGCAAAATTTCAGAGCTTGGTTCGCAATATTTTTTGAGATATAATTTGTGGAATTTAGGTCATTTTGCAGGCTCTTGAATTTAACCTAAACAGGTCATCGTGGAATTTTCACTATAAAAATTTTTCTACGAAGGTTCAAAAGCTGAAATTTTTAGACTTCGAAGCCAAAATTCTGAAGAACATCTTCGCAAAATTTCAAATCTTGGTTTGCAACATTTTCGGAGATATGATCTGTGGAATTTAGGTCTTTTTTAGGCTTCTAAATTTCATCTCAAAGAGGTGACCGTGGAAAAATCTTCATAGCTCTCTCTCTGAGCATCGGATTGGAATTATGTAAAAAGTGGCCACAATCACACAGACTGCAGTTTTATTTCTATCAATTTCAGAGCCAAAGGAGGAAACAATGACATGTGGCAAGTCATACAAGTTTTCTCTACTGAACCATTCCATAATT
>JAXQQM020083842.1:0-19793 GCA_034641835.2 Pinus albicaulis | reverse complement strand
AACCATAGAAAACATGCGTTTCTATGTGTTAAGCTTCAGCCCCTCAAGCTAAGCCCCTTTCTGTTTCTCCTTCCATATGTCCCCACGCCGGAACCGCGTGCTAACCCCGCCAGGCGCTTAACCCTCAGAAATAATTCATCGCCCAAAAACGTTAAAACCTTTGTTAAAAGTAAAGTTGGGCTTGTTTTATTTTTCCTCCAAAGAAAATCAAAATTAAAACTCCGCCATTGATCTGTCCCACGGATCAACGGTGCGGAGTGTCCCGTCATCTGGTGGACCCCTCCCCCCTTTCCGCTGCGCTGTTTTCCTTTCCCACCGGTTTGCGCCCGCACCACCTTTCGTCCGGACACGGTTTTGTGCCGTCGGCCAGCCGATTCCCACGCGCCGGCATCGACACGTGTTCTCCACCCCACCCGAAACCACCGCATGCCGTGTCCGTCGCGCACAAATATTGTCCTATGGCCCAAGCGGATTCGTCCCCACCGTCTGACAGCCCTCCCATCCGACGTGTCCCCGATCATCTTTCCCGCCGTCCTTAACCGATCGCTCACCCGAAGTACCTTTTGCTCTCGCGCGCTTAAAATACAATCTCGCCGTCGATATCTCAGATCGACCGGTTCCGCATCTCCTCTCCGATTCCACTATATGGTCCACTTTCCTTCTTTATGGATCAAGCTGATTTATGCCAGAGACTTGATCGTAACATAATCAATGGATCCCATTTTCTCCGTCCGCCCCCGCCTTTAACACTTCCTCCTGCGCCTATCCATATAAACGTTGTGGATTTCCTCATTTTTCTTGTTTTTTTGCAGGTTTTCAAAGGTTTTTCCTTCGTATTCTACGAAATCTGAAGGATGAGAGTGACGACTCCAGTCCTCCCAATTTGTCCAAGGAATTGATCATACGGAGAAGAACAAAGATATTTACAAAGCTTCATGAGCTTTGTTTGCCGCATGTCCCTGCAAAGCTTGAAGAAGGCCGCCAATATCAGAGCAGAGAAAGAGTAGCAGATTAAAGGTAGAATGAACCAGAGCAGTGGTTTTGTTAGAAGATTGGCGGGGATTACGGCTAAGACGGTTATCAAAAGCCTAATCCCCGGCTCAGAACACAGATTAAAGCAAAACCTAAAAGTGTTCGGCAGACAGATCGCCTCCACCGCCATAATTCAAGGCGAATTGATTCCTCAACCACCACAGTGCCACCTATTGCCTCAGAAAGCTCAATCAGAGGATGAATTTATTGAACAGGATCAGATATTATGCCTCGAACAACCAAAGAAGTTATTACTGCACCGGATTTCAACGATAGAATGTCTGCAGAGTAACCCTAACAGTACGCAGAGCCTCAAAGGTCAATATAAGCTCTCTTCGAGCTTAATTCTTAAAGTATAAACACATTAATGCAATGTAACACCTGTAGAATTTCTTCATCGAACCTCTCGGGGTCAGGAAGACATTAATTCTGCATTGATTGTGTTTGAGATCTTTTAAAACAGATCTCACCTCCTCATCCTTCTATAAATACTTCAGTAGAAGATGATTGAGGGGTTGGATTAGTTGGTTGTCAATATAATTGCTGAAGCGCTGTAGCTATTTCTGAGTGGAAAACTCTTGACTGTAAATAGTGGTTTCATGGGCTCTTGGAGCTCTTCTTGTAACAGATAGGTTAGATTGTGAAAAGAGATGGATTAAAACATTGGATTTGAAGATTGTAACCGGTTTGAAGCAATCAATACAAGCTGATTTATGGGATCCTGGTCTATGCTGATGGTGATGTTATTCTCACTGTAACTTGTCATTTTATTTCTGTTTTCAATTTGTTTCATTTTCTACTATAAAGAACAATTTAAACAGTGTTAGAGTTTGATGTGCATCAGTGACCTTCTCTGGCTGAAAAATATTTATCCCAATGTTTTCTTCTAATTGTGTTATTTAGAAATGATTTAATTCAGTCTAAGCACAGAGATGCTGGCGTTCCCTCATCTTTTCGTCACTGCTGAATGTTATTTTTAAATGTTACTTTCATATATGTTGTGTAAGAAATGAATTGAGGAAATCAAAGGTTAGCCCTGAGTCCCTTTCTTGCTTGCTCAACTATTTGTCTGTTTCCCTTAGGATGTGTCAAAAGCTGACTAGTTTCAAAGTACTTATCAGATCTTGGGCCATTCTGTGTTATCTTGGTGATTGTCTTGGAAGTAACTGAATAAAGAAGAACTAAGATGAGGAGAAAGGTGAGCCCTGCCCGCTAGTTTCTTCTCCAAAGGTTGCCTTCGAGTTTCCCTTTGTTTTAAATTTGTGTTCTATTAGAAGTGTATCAAAGGCTGGCTAGTTTCAAAGTACTTACCAGATCCTAGTTTGCTTCTATGTTTTTCTTAAGTGCCTGGTCAAAGGCTGGCTAGTTTCAAAGTACTTACCAGATCCTGGGCTGCTCTTCGTTCTGCATCGGTTGATTCCCTTTCTTGTTGTATCATCCCATTCCATAAATCAAACTTCAAAGAGATCCTTAGGCCTAGATGACTTGCCCCATAGATTACTCTTGAACCTGGATGTTTCAATTAAATTCCCTTATGACTCCATAGCCCAATGGATTGAAAACTTGCCATCATCTCTCTTTAGAATCGAAGCTTATTTTGTTTACTTGCAACTTCTCACCTTTGAACCTATTTGCATATAGATCTTTCCGTCTCAGGCAGCAACTATGTTCAACCATCCAAGAAAACCAAACAAAACCCTTGGCCTTCATAACTAGCCTAATATCATCACCCTAGACTTCAAAGACAATATCCATCTTTGTACATATTGGAGAGATCCCTCTCCGGATTCAGGAGGGCTAGATCCTAGAATCCCAAAGTTGGTTGAAATGATGTTAACTCTGTGATCGGACTTTGCCAATCTTGCTTGTTACAAAGACCTAACATTTCTGGCGACTCCGCTGGGGAAGTTTAACCCAAAATATCTGGTTCCATGACAATTGTTCTATTTTGCAGCTGAGCCACCAGGAACTAACATTTCTGGCGACTCCGCTGGGGAACTCTTACCTCAGAATCCTCATATAAACATTTTGAGAGTAAAAAGCAGCCTTTCCAAGCACTACCAAAGAATGGTAATCATGATAAAACTCGTTTGAATCAGTGACAAACTAGGTCAATCCTAGGGTTCTTTTAAGTCTTTATCTAACCTTGGAAAATCAGCTAGCTTAGCCACAAGGATAGACTGTCTTTGTTTCTTAACCGTAGCTAAGTTTTGAGGCAAAGTTAGGAAATTCCTTTAAACCACAAATATAGACAATTCAGAAAATACCAAAAACATTTTAGATTGGTAGTAAAACACTAGTTTTGATACTTGTATACGTCTTTGATGTGTTTTACCCTATACTCTTAGACAGAGTCTGGAAAGGGCCAGGTAGCCTCTGGATCTCATCCTCTTTTGGGGGTGACATATCTGGTGAATGCCCTCCCAGTCAATCTCTGGTTAGAGTTTGTTGTATTTTGAGATATCCTTGAAAAAGAATGTTCCACAAACACTGAGGTGGATAGTGTATTGCTGTGAAAACTCTCTGAACCTTCCACCTGGCGACTCCACCATCCTGAGCAGACCTTAAGACTCCACTGGAAAGAACCCTTATCATTATAAAATCATTCAAATTCAGTTAAAGGACTGTAGGATTCGAATTGAGAAAACAGATTAGTTAACCGTCTAAAGATTGTCATATCTGGTTGAACTTTTCTTGTTTAGATTGGGTATAATCCCATAAACATTGTGGCTCCTAAAAAGATTCATACTAGAGCCCATCCTGACCCGGATCCTCCTGAAATAGTTGACAACCCTGAAATAATTCTTAGGAAGTCTCCTAGGATACAATCCTCAACTATCTTCAGATCCCTCATAAGAGCCAATTCAGTCCCTGAAAACCTTTCAGCTCTTCATGAATCACAAATTGACTTGTTAAACCCATTCAGGACTAGGTCATTTGGTGATTTAGGTCGGTTAGATTCTGAGCCTACCCTTTCATCTCCCGAAACCAGTGGGATTCTTGGGAATAGAGAATCAACACCTCCTGATTTACATTTCATACATAATCTAGGTGCCTCTCACCCCAGGTCAACTCAGAGATCTACTGTTGTTCCATCCACTTCTATTCATCCTTCATCCACTGTTCAAACCACTCCACTTCAACCCACACCTCCACTTATAAACCCACCACATATCATGGCAGCATGGTATGCTCCCTTAGTCCTTCCTGTACCATTAGTCAATCTTCCACAGGACTATCAGTCCAAAATTCCATTATATGATGCTAATAATACCATAACAACATCTCAACACGTGGACAAGATGAATGACTACTTTGACAGAAATGAAATTGATAATGAATCTGTCAAAATCAGATTGTTTGCTCAAAGTTTGGGGGGAGATGTGAGAAAATGGTTTAAAGGTTTAACCCCCCATAGTATTAACGACCTTCAAACCTTCCATCAAACTTTTTTAAACAAGTAGGAAGTAAGGAAAAACCCTCTCCAAGTCCTTGCTGACTATAACAATCTCCATAGGAACCCCGGGGAAAGTGTACAAGCTTATTGTACCAGATTCAACAGTGTGTATAACGCACTCTCCCCTGAACTGAAACCTCCTCAAGGATCAGCCTTAAACAAATTTCCTGAAGGGTTTGATCCAGACATGACATATTCACTTAGAGAAAGAGTCTTTGCAACCCTTGAAGACATGCAAAGAGGTGCCCTTTCTGTAGAGGTGAACCTTATGGAGAAAAGAGCAAGGATGAAAGCTGAAAAGAAAGTATCTTTTAGAGAGGAATCCACCCCTTCCACTTCAAGCTCAAAGATGGAAAGAATGATGGAAGAAATGATGAAGAAAATGAGCATTCTAGAGAGAGCACGAGCGAGTCTAAATCAAAATGCTCCTCAAAACAGAAATCAAAACCAGAATCAGAATCTTAGAAGAAATCAGCCTCCTAACAGACCCAGGGAAGATGATCAGCAGATCATCCCTCCCTTCCATCAGAACTTTTTAAGTGAGGTTGAGCAAACAGATCAAATAACAGAGGAAGATGATATAAACTTATTTTGGGTAGATGATGATGACTTTGAGGTTCATTATGATAATAAACAAGGTCTTTATACACCTTATGATGACAGAAGAGATGATGCTGAAAACAGCTACCAAAACATGGAGAACGCTGTCATAGAACCTCTAAGGGAATATGAACCCAGAAGTAAATCTAATCAACAAACACCCAACAATAAAACCTCTGACAAACCTTCTCAAAACATCACTGCAACCAAGTCTAAAACAATCAAACAAAAGGACAAAACGGTGGCTGTTGATTCTGGTGATGATAAAGGGAAAGACACTCAAAACATCGAAAAACAGAGTGCAAACATTAGTAGTACTAGCACCTCAGTTAGTACTCCTGCAAAGACAACTATTTTAATTGTAGATAAACCAAATCAGCAAGCTGTTTTTGCTAATAAAGTGGCAGTAAACAAGGCTGAAGTCAATGTTCTGAAGAATCAAAACCTTTTCAGCCTGGAACAGGAAATCTCAAAGATCAAAATCTCTGTTCCTTTGACTGAGTTAGCTGCCCAACATGTATATAGGTCCAAAATTTTGAAGGCTTTAAACTTAGAGGATAACGAAGATACTCTCAATCTTAGTGATGACCAACCAGAGCTTATTTTTGGTCCAAAGATTGAAGGAAAGTTCCAAGAGGGTCCCGTCCCTCCCTTTTATGTAAGCTTAAACATTCATGACAAAATTCTCCATAATGCTATGCATGACTCAGGCGCTTCCCATAATTTAATGCCAAAAGCTGTAATGGAAAGCCTGGGTCTTGAAATTACCAGACCTTATAAAGACCTGTACTCCTTTGACTCAAGTAGGGTTAAGTGTCTAGGATTGATTAAAGATCTCTGTGTTAATCTAGCCCAAATTCCAGCCAAATGTTTAGTCATGGATGTTGTTGTGGCCGATGTTCCCCCAAAGTATGGAATGCTTTTATCAAGATCTTGGGGGGCTAAGTTACAAGGGACTATGCAAATGGACATGGCCTATGCAACCATCCCTGTCTTCAATCAAACTAGGAGGCTTTATAGGGAATCTCACATGCAATACACAGTAACAAGCTAGGAGCGGCCTCAAAACTCCCCACTCTATGCTATAAACACGAGCCTTGATTCATTTATCATGTTCAACAATGAAACACTCACCGAACAAATTGTTTCAAAAGAATCCATGGCTGAAATAAAAGAGGGGGAACACAATGACGAAACGCCGAAACGGTCTATTGTGTCTAAGGATCCTAGCAAACTTAACACAGATCCGGAAATCCAAGTTATCAATCCTGTGAGCTCAAAACTTGACAGTCAGAAAGACAGTCCTCAACCCGATGAAAAACTTGAGGAATCAAATGATACAAAGTCCATTCATCAAACTGAAAATCTGCCTCTCTGGACTATGTATTTTGATGGGTCATGCACCAAAACAAATGCAGGTGCAGGTGTCTGGATCACTAACACTGAAAACAATCATACGGAATGTATCTCATGCAAATTAAACTTTCAGTGTTCCAACAACATAGCAGAATATGAATCCCTTCTTTTAGGCTTACATCTTTTGAAAAAACTAGGTGCCAAGAGAATCGATGTATATGGGGATTCTGAATTAATCATTAGGCAAGTCAATGGGGAGTATAATGCAAATCACCCCAGACTTAGGGCCTACAGGAATGATGTCATTGATCTTTTAAAAACATTTAACGAGTACACCTTATCTTTTGTCCCAAGGAAAAGAAACGTTGCCGCCCACAATTTAGCCTTTGCTGCTAGAACCTGCCCAATGCTGTATGATGACACCTCTCAGATAAAATTCAGACCAGCTATCCCAGATAACAAGAAGTATTGGCAGGTATTCGATGGAGATAAACAAATAGAAGACTTCATGCAATTCAGAAATGAGTTTGAACTCCACAGTTCAGATTCAGACTATGAGACAGACTGCAGTGAAGAAAATTTTCTTGGTGAAGAAGAGCCATCTCCACAGCTGGTAGATATAAACCTTCAGACTATCACATCCACACGCCAAGCAGAATTAAGTCCGAAATCTGAAACACAAGAAATAGAAACCCTGCATTCTGATAATGATAGTCTGCCCAAGGGTTTGGCCCCTCTAGAAGAACTGTTTGATTTTGATGATGTGGCCAAAAAACCAAAACTGGAACCTGTGGAAACTGAAGTGGAAGAATGCAATATAGGCAGTGAGAAAAAACCGAGATTGATTAAACTGTCTAAAACTTTACCAGCTCATATTAAACTTAAATATTTGGAGCTCTTTAAAGAATTTTCTGATGTTTTTGCATGGAGTTACGAAGATCTTAAGTCCTATGACACCGAAATAATACAACACAAAATCCCTCTTAAAGAAAACCAAAAACCATTCAAACAAAAACTGCGCCGAATCAACCCTATCCTGTTGCCATTGGTTAAGAAGGAAATTATGAAAATGCATGATGCTGGTATTATTGTCCCTATTAGATATTCGGAGTGGGTATCTAATCTAGTGTCAGTTAGGAAAAAGACTGGAGAAATTAGGCTTTGTATAGACTTCAGGAATTTAAACAAAGCTTCATTGAAGGATAACTACCCTTTGCCCAAGATGGATCATATTTTGCAAAGGGTGGTAGGGTCTAAAAGAATCTCTTTGCTGGATGGCTATTCAGGGTATAACCAAGTCCTAGTCCACCCTGATGATCAGTTAAAGACAACCTTTACTACACCGTGGGGCACTTTCATGTATGTGAAAATGCCTTTTGGTTTAATGAATGCTGGAGCAACCTTTCAGAGAGCCATGGACATAGCATTCTCGGAAGAATTAGGCTTCTTCATCATTATCTCTCTTGATGATGTAACTGTGTTTTCAAAAACAGATGAAGAACACTTAGAACATTTGAGGAAAGTTTTCGAGAAGTGCAGAAGGTTTGGGATATCTTTGAACCCCAAGAAAACTTTATTCGGTCTCCAAGAAGGTAAGCTTCTTGGACATATCATTTCAGAAGAGGGTATAAAGATAGATCCCATGAGGATTGAAGCCATATTACAAATCTCCCATCCTCGGAATATTAAAGAGTTGCAGTCTTTCATAGGAAAGATTAACTTTTTAAGAAGGTTCATCCCAAACTTGGCTGAGCTCCTTAGGAATATCACAAACATGTTAAAAAAGGAGCAAGGGGTAAAATGGACCGCAGAAGCAAAGACATCTTTTGAACTGGTTAAACAAGCGTTAACCAAAACACCAGTTCTCATAAGTCCCGATTTCTCGAAAGATTTTTATATCTTCTCATTTGCATCAGAACATACTATAGCTGCTGTCCTTTTACAGAAAAATCCGCAAGGACAAGAGCAGCCCATTGCATTCTTTAGCAAGGCATTGAGGGATGCCCCTTTGAAGTATAATATTATGGAAAAGCAAGCTTTTGCTTTGGTGAAAGCTTTAAAAGACTACAGGGTATACATCCTTCACTCACATATCATTGCCTTTGTCCCAAATTCAGTAGTAAAAGACATTTTAACCCAGGATCCAGATGGTAAGAGAGGTAAGTGGATTGCTGTTATTCTTGAATATGATTTAGAGATCAAACCCACTAAGCTTATCAAAGGCCAGGGTCTAGCTAGGTTAATGGCTGAATCAAATTGTGAAGTCCTTGATATTAATATGATTAATGCTTTGGATGACCAAGACGAATTCTCAACCCCCATTGTTGAAGATTATTTTGCGAATTCTCCCTGGTATACTGATATTGTTTATGTTTTGCTTAATTTAAACACACCTCCTGCTTTATCCAAAACAAAGGCAAGATTCCTAAAGTTAAAAGCTGTAAACTATTGCATTATTGATGAATGTATTTATTGGAAAAATGCTAGTGGTATATTGCTTAAATGTTTGCCTGAGTTTGATGCAGAAAAGATTAAGCAGGAATTCCATGAAGGAGAGTGTGGAGGCCATTTATACTGGAAGTCAACAGCCAACAAAATTTTGAGGGCTGGTTTCTATTGGCCTACTCTTTTTCCTGACGTACATAAACTGACAACCACTTGCCATAAATGCCAATTGTTTGAAGGCAAGAGAAAATTACTACCCCTTCCTCTGCATCCAATTACTGTTGAAGCCCCTTTTCAATAGTGGGGACTTGACTTTATAGGAGAAATCCACCCTTCATCCTCTGCCCAACACCGGTGGATCCTCACTGCCACAGACTATTTCACTAAGTGGATAGAAGCCATTCCTTGTAGACAGGCCAATGATTCAGTTATCATAAAATTCATAGAAACCAATATCCTTTCCAGGTTTGGCTGTCCTACCAAGATCATTACAGATAATGCAGCGGCATTTGGATCAAAGAAAATGGTTGAATTCTATCATAAGTACCAGATAACATTGGGGCACTCCACAACTTATTACCCTCAAGGTAATGGACTTGCAGAGTCTTCCAACAAAAGCTTAGTGAACATAATAAAGAAACTGTTGGAAGACAATAAGAAGTCTTGGCACACCAAGCTGGTTCATGCACTTTGGGCTGACAGGTTAACATTGAAGAAATCCATTGGTATGTCACCCTTCCAGCTTGTATACGGTACAGATGCAATTTTTCCTAACAGTCTTGGTGTACCAGTTATGAAAATAATTCAAGAACTCCAAACTGAAGAGGATTACATAATCAGAAGAATAAACCAGACCATTCATCTTCAGCAAACCAGAGAGGAAGTGTACAACAAAGCATTACAGAAACAAGACAATATCAAGAAGATATTTGACAGAAGAACAAAGGCCAGCAATTTCAAAATTGGGGACAAAATCTTAAAGTGGGACTCAAAGAGGGAAGACAAGGGAAAGCATGGTAAATTTGACAATCTGTGGCTTGGCCCTTACTCCATTCATTCAGTTGCTGGGAACAATGCATTTTTCTTACAAGAACTGAATGGAGCAGAATTGTTTGGGGGTCCTGTCAATGGCAGGATGCTTAAGCATTATCTTTCTTAAAATTATTTCATGTTTTGAAGCCTTTTCACCTTTTCCATTGTAAATACTTCATCCATCATTGCATTTAAAGTTATGAAAAATCAAAAAATACAAAAACAAAGAAAAAATGAAAAGAGGGCAGAAATGAAAAACAAGAAAGGCAAGGCCCCATGCCAAAAGAAGAAATGAGTCTGAAAGTGTGCAAGCCTAAATGCCACTCCTTGAAACACACTTCTAATCGGTCAAACTGTTTAATCTTGACTGATTAGCTTTCAATTTTCTGCTGATAGGGTAGCAAATTTGATTTGCCAAACTGTTTAATCTTGGCTTATCAGTAGATAGAGTAGGGTAGAAATCAAGGTTCAAACAAACTCAAAATCTGAACCGAAGTTTCCAAAGAGATGACTCAAAGCTATTTTAATTTTTGAGTCAAAGAAAGGACCTGGTTCTAATTCACTCAAAACTCGAACCAGAAGAAAAGCAAAGATAGCTCACTAAAAAGAAAAAAAAACAGAGCTGTAAATATGAGGGAAGGCCTCAATGAGAAAGTTTTCAGATCTTAAGCCTTCTGTTTTTATTTTAAATTTTCTGCAAATAATAATCTATGTGCAGCTTGTCTTTATGCCATAGATCATAGCAAGTCAAACAGTTCAATCTTGGCTTGGCTATTTTTAAATTTCTGTTGTAGAATTTAGAGAATGAAAGTTTGTTGGACTGTTTAAACCCAACAAACAATAGAATAGGTAGAGGAATATTTGAACTCAACTGTTTAATCTGAGTTCAGGGAGAAATAAGGAGTAGAAGTAGATTAGATTTACTGCTTTCAAAAGAATAAAATGTTGTGTTAAGAGTTTGCCAATCCAAGTGCACTCTGATGAAGAAAAAATGTTAGACCAGTAGGATTGGGGTAGGTAGAAGTTGTATTGATGAAATTCAGCTTTCTTTCATGACTGACCTTATTTTGTCTAGAAGAAAAGCAAGAGCAAGTGATCAAACACCAGACACCAGTCAGCATCCCAGAGGAATCAGGTCTGAATTCTTGATGCCTTCAAGAAGGCACCATCCCCAAGTGGAGCCACTGTTAGCCACCCATATTTTTCAACTATGACAGTTGGTGGCTAAATGTTCTTTGCAGCCTTCAAGAAACAAGTTTAAAATCCCGAAAATTGTTGGTACTTGAAGTCTGTTGATAAAAAGTCCAAACTACTATTGGTTCTACATACTCTCCCCCCTCTCTGCCTCTGATATGCCATGAAAATCCTAATCAAAATGTTGCTGCATCCTCCTCCTTGTCCTCTCCCCTTCTACCACCTTTCCTCCGTTTCTTCAACTCCCTTCTCGACCATAAAAAACCTCATCAAACCCTTTTATATCCCATATTCCTCCATTAATCTCATTCCCCAAGGTCGAAAACCCACTTTTCCACCTATCGGAACTTTTCTTCTCTTGCAAAATTTATTCAAAAACCATAGAAAACATGCGTTTCTATGTGTTAAGCTTTAGCCCCTCAGGCTAAGCCCCTTTCTGTTCCTCCTTCCATATATCCCCACGCCGGAACCGCGTGCTAAACCCGCCAGGCGCTTAACCCTCAGAAATAATTCATCGCCCGAAAACGTTAAAACCTTTGTTAAAAGTAAAGTTGGGCTTGTTTTATTTTTCCTCCAAAGAAAATCAAAATTAAAGCTCCGCCGTCGATCTATCCCACGGATCAACGGTGCGGAGTGTCCCGTCATCTGGTGGACCCCTCCCCCTTTTCCGCCGCGCTGTTTTCCTTTCCTACCGGTATGTGCCCGCACCACCTATCGTCCGGAGGTGGTTTTGTGCCGTCGGCCAGCGATTCCACGCGCCGACTGACACGTGTTCTCCACCCCACTCCGAAAACCACCATGCCGTGTCCACCTCCCGCGCGTTAAACATTGTCCTATGGCCCCGCAGCGGGATTCGTCCCCGCCGTCGGATCTGGACCCTCCCATCCGACGGTCCCCGATCACTTTTCCCGCTCACCCTTTAACCAATCCGCTCGTCCGATAAATTTGCCCCGGCGCGTTTAAAATCAAATCCCCGCCGTCGATCTCTGTAGATCGACGGTCTGCATCTCCTCTCCCGATTCCATTATACGGTCCACTTTCCTCTGCGTTGACCGTTTGATTTGCTCCCAACCGTTGATCGCAATACGATCAACGGTCCCGATTTCTCCGTCCGCCCGCACGCCCTCCGATGCAGTCTATCCATATAAACGCAGGATTTCCTCATTTTTCTTGTTTTTTTGCAGGTTTTCAAAGGTTTTTCCTTCGTATTCTACGAAATCTGAAGGATGAGAGTGACGACTCCAGTCCTCCCAATTTGTCCAAGGAATTGATCATACGGAGAAGAACAAAGATATTTACAAAGCTTCATGAGCTTTGGTTGCCGCATGTCCCTGCAAAGCTTGAAGAAGGCCGCCAATATCAGAGCGGAGAAAGAGTAGCAGATTAAAGGTAGAATGAACCAGAGCAGTGGTTTTGTGAGAATATTGGCGGGGATTACGGCTAAGACGGTTATCAAAAGCCTAATCCCCGGCTCAGAACACGGATTAAAGCAAAACCTAAAAGTGTTCGGCATACAGATCGCCTCCACCGCCATACTTCGAGGCGAATTGATTCCTCAACCACCACAGTGCCACCTATTGCCTCAGAAAGCTCAAACAGAGGATGAATTTATTGAACAGGATCAGATATTATGCCTCGAATAACCAAAGGAGTTATTACTGCACCGGATTTCAACGACAGAACGTCTGCAGTAACCCTAACAGTACGCAGAGCCTCAAAGGTCAATATAAGCTCTCTTCGAGCTTACTTCTTAAAGTATAAACAAATTAATGCAATGTAACACCTGTAGAATTTCTTCATCGAACCTCTCGGGGTCAGGAAGACATTAATTCTGCATTGATTGTGTTTGAGATCTTTTAAAACAGATCTCACCTCCTCATCCTTCTATAAATACTTCAATAGAAGATGAGTGAGGGGTTGGATTAGTTGGTTGTCAATATAATTGCTGAGGCGCTGTAGCTATTTCTGAGTGGAAAACTCTTGACTGTAAATAGTGGTTTCATGGGCTCTTGGAGCTCTGCTTGTAACAGATAGGTTAGATTGTGAAAAGAGATGAATTAAAACACTGGATTTGAAGATTGTAACCGGTTTGAAGCAATCAATACAAGCTGATTTATGGGATCCTGGTCTATGCCGATGGTGATGTTATTCTCACTGTAACTTGTTATTTTATTTCTGTTTTCAATTTGTTTCATTTTCTACTATAAAGAACAGTTTAAACAGTGTTAGAGTTTGTTGTACACCAGTGACCTTCTCTGGCTGAAAAATCTTTATCCCAATGTTTTCTTCTTGTTGTGTTATTTAGAAATGATTTAATTCAGTCTAAGTACAGAGATGCTGGCGTTCCCTCATCTTTTTGTCACTGCTGAATGTTGTTTTTAAATGTTACTTTCATATATGTTGTGTAAGGAATGAATTGAGGAAATCAAAGGTTAGCCCTGAGTCCCTTTCTTGTTTGCTCAACTATTTGTCTGTTTCCCTTAGGATGTGTCAAAAGTTGACTAGTTTCAAAGCACTTATCAGATCTTGGGCCATTCTGTGTTATCTTGGTGATTGTCTTGGAAGTAACTAAGTAAAGGAGAACTAAGATGAGGAGAAAGGTGAGCCCTGCCCGCTAGTTTCTGCTCCAAAGGTTGCCTTCAAGTTTCCCTTTGTTTTTAATTTGTGTTCTATCAGAAGTGTATCAAAGGCTGGATAGTTTCAAAGTACTTACCAGATCCTAGTTTGTTTCTATGTTTTTCTTAAGTGCCTGGTCAAAGGCTGGCTAGTTTCAAAGTACTTACCAGATCCTGGGCTGCTCTTTGTTCTGCATCTGTTGATTCCTTTTCTTGTTGTATCACCCCATTCCATAAATCAAACTTCAAAGAGATCCTTAGGCCTAGATGACTTGCCCCATAGATTACTCTTGAACCTGGATGTTTCAATTAAATTCCCTTATGACTCCATAGCCCAATGGATTAAAAACTTGCCATCATCTTTCTTTAGAATCAAAGCTTATTTTGTTTACTTGCAACTTCTACCCAGATCCCTACAAAATGTACGGTCATGGATGTTGTGGTGGCAGATGTGCCACCCAAGTATGGCATGTTATTATCGAGATCATGGGGAGCCAAGCTGCAAGGAACAATGCAGATGGATGGGGCTTATGCCACAATTCTTGTTTTTAGCCAACTTAGAAGACTGTACAGGGAGCCACAAATGAAATTGTTGGTCAGCAGCCCCGAAAAACCTAAAAATTCGCCTTTATACTCTGTACACACGAATCTTGACTCCTTCATCCTTTGCAATGATTAATCTGTGGAGGTGTTAGGATTCAAAAACAAAGATACACACAATGAAACAGAGCCTATGGACTTTAACATAATGGCTACTGTAGACTCGGAGGAAAAAGACGTAGAAAACTTTGAACAGTGCACTGAAACAAAAACTCAGAGTAAACCAGAAATAGAATGCAGTCAACTGATTAGTTACTCTCTGCAAGCTCATACACCACATCAAGAAAAAAACAATGGTAAACCCGAGAACGAACCTTTATGGGAAATGAATTTCGATGGGTCATGCACCAAGAGAACTGTAGGAGTAGGAGTGTGGGTGCATAACACAGAGAGTGACTACATAGAAAGCCATGCATGTAACCTGCACTTCAAATGTACAAACAATATCGCAGAATATGAGGCTCTGATCCTAGGCTTAACTCTATTGAAAAAATTAGGAGCCCGTAGGATAACTGTGCATGGAGACTCTGAGCTGATCATTAAACAGGTGAATGGTGAATACACAGCAAAACATCCCAGGCTAAGAGCATACAGGAATGACACTCTGGATTTATTGAAAACCTTTCTAGAATACGAACTGGTGTTTGTCCCTAGGAGTCAGAATGCAATTGCAATTGGATTAGCCTGCGTGGCTAGTTCATATCACAAGCCTCCCAGTGACCAACATATCATCATTCAGACCAAATTCAGACCTGCAGTGCTAGATAATGAAAAATATTGGGAGGTCTTTGAGGGCGATAAACAGATTGAAGATTTCCTGGTAGGCGGGAATGAGTTTGAATTTTATGACTCAGACTCTACATCTGACAATAGCTGCCTAAGTGAAGAATCCTTAGATGAAGAAGAACCACCCTGTAACATAGAAATAACCACTTTGGACAAACAGATTGGAAATCCAAACAAAAAAATTGAAAACGCAGATAGTGAAGAAATATAGGTGCTGCAGGCCAAAGATAAGAACATACCTCGAGGTCTGGCACCTTTAGAGGACCTTTTTGACTTTTATGATGTATCAAGAAAGCCCACTATAGAACACTCAGATTCTAAGGTGGAGGAATGCAACATAGGCACTGAAAATAAACCCAAGATGATCAAATTGGCTAAGTCCCTGCCTGTGAACATGAAAAAGAAATACATCGACCTATTCAAGGAATTCATTGATGTGTTTTCTTGTAACTATGAGGACTTAAAGGCCTATGATGCTAACATCATACAGCACAAAATACCTTTGAAAGAGAATCAGAAGCCCTTCAGACAAAAACTTTACAGAATAAACCCAAAACAATTGCCTGCAGTGGAAAAAGAGATTAAGAAAATGTATGAGGTAGCCATAATTGTGCCTATGAGGTTCTCTGATTGGGTATCAAACCTAGTGGTTGTGAGAAAGAAAATAGGGGAGATCAGGCTTTGTATTGATTTCAGGAATCTTAATAGAGCCTCACTCAAAGACAATTACCCTTTGCCTAAAATGGAACACATCCTTCAGAGGGTAGTAGGCTCAAAAAGGATCTCCCTGCTAGATGGGTTTTCAGGTTACAACCAAGTTTTATTACTCCCATAAGACCAACTCAAGACTGCTTTTACCACTCCATGGGGCACTTTTATGTATGTAAAGATGCCTTTTGGACTAATGAACGTTGGTGCAACCTTCCAAAGAGAAATGGACATAGATTTTTCATATGAAACATGACACTTCACTTTCATCTATCTGGATGACATAATAGTCTATTCCAAGACTGAGGAAGAACACCTCTAACACCGGAGAAGAGTGTTTGAAAAATGTAGAAGGTTCGGTCTATCATTGAATCCTAAAAAGACTATATTTGGGCTACAAGAAGGGAAACTTCTTGGCCACATCATTTATGAGAAGGGGATTAGGATAGAGCCATAGAGAGTTGAGGGAACACTACAAATCACACACCCGAGAAACATCAAGGAGTTACAGTCCTTCATTGGGAAAAATAACTTCCTGAGGAGGTTTATTCACAACTTAGCTGAACACCTTAGGAATATGAAAACATGTTAAGGAAAGGTGTAGGATTTAAATGGAATGTTGAAGCTAAGAAATCTTTTGAATCAGTTAAACTTGCACTCACCCGGGCTCCTGTCCTAATCAGCCTAGATTTCTCAAAAGATATCCTGATATTTCAATTTGCCTCCGAGCATACAGTAGTTGCAGTTCTGCTACAGAAAAATCTAGAGGGAATCGAACAACCCATTTCTTTCTTCAGCAAAGCACTCAGAGATGCACCCTTGAAACACAACATAATGGAAAAACAGGCCTAGGCTTTGGTTAAGGCCTTGAAAGAATTTAGGGTGTACATACTGCATTCCCACACCATAGCCTATGTGCCAAATATAATGGTTAAAGACATCTTGTCCCAAGACATAGATGGGAAGAGGGGAAAATGGATTGCTGTGATCTTAGAGTATGACCTTGAGATAAAACCCACCAAACTGATTAAAGGTCAGGGCTTAGCTCAACTAATGGCTGAATCAAATCTACAAGCCCTTGACATTAACATGGTAGATGCCTTGAATGAGCAGCAGGGATTGCCTGATCCCACTGTTGAGGAGAAGTTTCAGAGCTCTCCTTGGTATTCAGACATTCTGTATGTGCTTACTCACCTCAATGCCCCTCCTGAACTATCAAAGACCAAGACCAGATTCTTAAAGCTAAAAGCTAGAAGCTATTGCATAATGAATGAATGTTTATACTAAAAAAATGCAAATGGCCTATTGCTTAAATGTTTGGTCCTCATCTGTTGTCTGCACTGACAAAACCCTATTTCTATAATATTGTCTTTGTGATTCTGTTATATCTATTATGGTAATTATTGATCTGTTTAAGCCTTTGATGTGTTGTGATTTGGATCGGCTTCTATGTTGTTTATCTATGCTAAAGTGATAACACTTATGTGGTATTATGTTTACATTTGTGCAGTCTCTGTGCGCGCATTTGTTTAGGTTTGTTGTGGGCTTTTGCGAGGGGCCACTCATCAATCCCTCCCTTAGGGTGCGGAAACCCGGTTCCAACACCCCCTCATACTGCTTCGGGTGAGACTTTTTTCTACGCGATAAAATCATTACCGAAAGGGTAGTAGTTAGAGGGTTTTTTGGTTTACCTATAACTCTGAACCTGGGTCAGGACCCCTTAAGCCAATAGTAGGTAAATTAAAATTAAGAACTAGCAACAATGCCAACTACAGAACTTGCACCAATACCATCATTAGAAACATTTTCAGCGAATACACATAGCTAATACATAAAAACATCACCCCCATAATAAATGTAGCAAGAAGTAGGGACAATTTTGAGTGCTTGGTGACGACTACGAGGATGTCGACGACCCAGTTGCATCGAGCTTTCGAAACTCACAAGCGCCATAGCATAAGCATCTTTGCGCTATAGTGGAGGCCATGGCTCAGGTACTTCTAGACGAGAAACTTCCGCCTTCCGCTTGAGCCTGAACCAAATTTGTTTGTAAATAAATATTGTTACATAGAGCTAGATCCTTACATGGTTTCTTCCCAAAACACAAAAACCAAACTGACTCAGCTCCTTTTGCCTTGACTAATTCAGTTCGAATGCATTACAGTCAACTCTAAGGCCTTTTTTTCTTTATAAGGTCTCATGTTTTTCTTTACTCATTCTTCCTATCAGACTCATTTGTTTTTTTTGTGGGTAGTTTTTTTCTCTGTTTTCTTGAGTATCTTTGTTGTTTTCTTGCTCCTAATATGTTCTTTTTAAAAATCTTACTGCAATGTTTTTATTTGTTTTTGGTTGTATCCTTTTGTTTTGATTGATAATGGAAGATTTTTTTTTTTTTTGAAATACCAAAAATGAAATTAGGAAACTTATTTTTTACCATGGCACACTACTATTACCCTAATTTCTTCAAAGTTCTCTTTTCATGTAAGATAAATTATGAATATAATTTAAAGAATTTAAATTAAATAGGTAAAACTAAAAATGAATATTGAAGATCATATGAAGGGTAGATTAAAAATAACATCGTCATACAAAAATTTCATGAGGGGTAGGGTGATCCTTGAAATTTAACCCCCGCATATATCCATAACATACTAATCAAAAGCATAGATGGCTCATGGTATTGATAAACCATGGTATTAGCCATGGTATGATGATTTTCTTCCCTCCTCTCCCTCCCTCTCTCTATCTTTATTTTATTAATTAAATTTAAAGATGCTTATGTAATCATCAATTTAATTTATATGCTAAAATGTATGTTAATTTATAAGCAGTATTTATATGTTATATATTTTAATGTTTCGTGTATATTAGAATTTAAAGATAGTTATGCAACCATTATTGTATTTTAATTTATATGGTAAAAATGATTATTATTTATATGCTATATATTTTTATGTGATATGTGTATTATATTTTCTTTTATCTTAAAAAAACTATTAGTAATTTTATTAATAAAAAACAAAATTACAATATAAAAAAATTGAATTTAAAAATACCTCATATTGCAAATATCACACCTAACACTCACCCATCTATCCTAACGCTCACCACCTCTAGATGCAATGATTAACATTCAATAATGCATATTCAAACAAGAAATATATTGACCAAAATCGTGATTAAAAAATTGCAAGCTAATAAATCTATTATTTTCTTAATATATATTTAGACGGCAAACAAACATTGATCAAAGAGAAAAATCAACAATATAACATTTATTATTCTTAAATAAAAAATAATCTCTATTTTAAAAAAGATAAAATATAATAAATGTATTTAAAATAGAAAATTCTAATTAAAAAAATCCAAATAACATAACACATTGCCCAATAAAATATGAGAAAAAATTATATATTAATGGCTGAGTTTTAGTTTTAGAAATCTAAATAATTAGATATCCAACGTATATGTATTATTAAATGGGTATAAAATTATAGAATATCTTTCTAAACGTAAATAAATTATAAATTAAAATAAATTTTTTAATTTATAATAGTTTTTTTAAGTATTAAATAATTAAAAAATACATATTTAAATTAATTAAACATTAAATGTTTATTTTTTAATATTTTATGATTTAAGAACTTCTAATTAAGATATCAAAATTATTTAGATTACATAAATTTTTTTAGATATATGTTCAACTACCCAAGTATCCTTCAACATTTTTACCAAAGAAAACCAAAAAAGTCAAACATATCGTAATCAGCATTTTTACCAAAGAAAACCCAAAAGGTCAAACATATCAAGAATAGTAATCACAAGTAACTACTAAATTAAACTATGTTTCACGCAATGCATTGATGCACTTCTTGATCCGTCGGATGTGGGACACTTACCCATCAGGCATAAGTGTAATTCTACCATTATACAAAATCTCTCTCTCCCCCATCACACAAACTCTCTTT
>JAXQQM020063366.1:30000-55768 GCA_034641835.2 Pinus albicaulis | reverse complement strand
GCATTCCAACAACCATGCAATGTATTAACCATTGGAATGGTGAATAAAACACTGCACCTAAATACATAGAAAAAGTGTTAGTTTATGAATGGGATATCAGTTGGATACCTTCAAGTTATCATAATCATGAATGGACAAATGGAACACACTTGGATCCACAAATTTCCATATAGGTATTAAAGTAATATATACATAAATATCTATGACATTTTCCTCTAGTCAGAAATTTCATGCGAATTCATACAAAAGGAAATTTCAAGCTACATCATAAATACATTTTCCGCAAGTGTAATCTATGTCAATTTTAAGTGTAATTGCTTAATGATAAACTGGAAGTGCTAAAATAATATCTATATCATTATAAGTAATTATCATTATTTCATAAATTCATGATTGTATCTATTTCACTTGAAAAGTAAACACATTACATCCCCCACAACCATGCATTCCAACAACCATGCAATGTATTAACCATTGGAATGGTGAATAAAACATCGCACCTAAATACATAGAAAAAGTGTTATTTTATGAATGGGATATCAGTTGGATACGCTCAAGTTAACATAATCATGAAAGGACAAATGGAACACACTTGGATCCACAAATTTCCATCCAGGTATTAAAGTAATATACATAAATATATGTGGCATTTTCCTCTAGTCATAACTTGCATGTGAGTGCATACAGAAGGAAATTTCAAGCTACGTCATAAATACATTTTCCACAACAATCCAAAAAAATGTTGTTGAATTTTGCAACAAGAAACATTGAAATTGGCATTCGGAAACAACATGACAGCACCTACACTAGTGTGGGACCACAGATCATGTAGTGATGGGTCCTATCAATACATTAGTGTGAAATTAAATTTATTTAATAAATTTGATATGTGCCAAATTTAATTATCCCTTAATTAAATTGGACAATAAAATGTAATATTATCTCATAATCACTTGTAATAGTTAACTGAGTGTGATAAAACTAGTTAGCTCATGGAATTCTAGTTGAGGGTAGTTGGTGGGGCATGCAGAGTGATTCTATGTGTTTTAGAGTTAAAGTTGCAGTTAAGTGCATGAGTTTAATGCATGAGTAATGAGTTAACTCAATTAGGTGAGTTAGAGTCAGTTGAACTAGTTGTAACTATTTGTTGCACTAGTGAGAGATCAAGTGAATTAAATATTATTTAATTCATAATTAGTGATCTTCCATGCAACTGATGATTTAGTATTAATAGCTGCATGCATGTCAATTTCAGTGGAGACCCAGTTGAGACAAAGGTTAAAGGGAAGTTAACTATCACTTTTGATATTAGCAGACTGCCCAAATGTAGTTAAAATTCCATAGGATTCCCATGATACTCAGCATAGTTGAGGAAGGCTGAAATTCCTATAGAATAGGGATTGCATTCTTCAGGAATTGCATGAGCAAGGTAGGTTGAAGACAAGCTGAGAATTGGCTAAGTGTCAGCAAAATTTTTTCTGGATCAGTGTGAGACAATAGGCAGATTGCAGGAGACTCTTGTGAGAAGAGTGAATTGTAATTGTTTCATGATTCCTTATGGAATATACAATATATGACAGAGGGGTTTTGAGTAGTAAGCCTTCCCCAGGAAATGATCTATGTTGTGGTTTGATTTGTTTCTTTCTTTACTTTTTGTGATTGGTGATCATGCTTATTTTCTGCAATTTATTTGTAGAAGGATTCAATATCTATCTTTAGTACATTTATTGATTGGATTGAATCCATTTATATACATATGTTTGTATAATTTCTACATGGTATCGAAGTAGGAAATTTTTGGGCGCACAATTTTGCAGAGAATATGTGAAAACTAAATGCAAAAATTTCAAAATAAAATAGCATATTTGGATTCCTTGTGAAAAAAATACCAAAATTTAAAAAAACTAATTGGTTGAATCGGAGCTCAGATCAGGGAGATCTCAACGATTTAAAATCATCTCATTTTTTAGAGAATTTTGCGATGGTGGGACAATTACAATATGCGTGAGTTAGAGAAGGAAATAAATATAAGGGAAGAAGTCCCAAGGAAAATATGGAAAGAGGGTGTTGTCCAAGGTCAGATGTTTTCACTGTCACGAGCATGGGAAATATGCCACAAATTGTCCACAGAAGAATGCAAGAAAGAAGGATCCTGCAGTTGCAGCATGTGAAGCATTGACTTCACAGTTTGAGCTTGATTTTACTCTCATTACATGCATGGCCAACATTATAATAGGATGCATGTGGTATTTAGACAGCAGTGCCTCATTCCATATGACGAGGAATATAGATCTCTTCAGTGACTTGGAGGAGAAGGACCTCCAGCAGAGCATATATTTTGGAGATTATGAGAGTTATAGTGCTACCAACATAGTTACAGTTACCCTTCGAAGGGAGAATGGCTCCCATATTAGACTAGAAGATGTTTTTCATGTTCCAGGCCTAAGGAAGAATCTCATCTCCTTAGTAGTATTGGAAGAACATGGTTATGAAGTAATGTTTAGAAAAGGAAAAATTTTCCTTAAGCACATAGCCACGGGACAAGTGAAGCAGATCAGTGTAAGAGTCAAGAACCTATATACTCTCGTGTTTGAGGATGCATGCAAGGATTTGAGGAGAAAAGAAGTGGTTAATGACATGGTGGTTGAGAGGGAGAAATTATATATCAACATGCAGCCTTAGAAGAAATCTCAGAAGTTTGTGGAGCAGCCACAATTGGAGATGCAGAGAGGGACCAAGTGGAAGATTCCACTCAAGCAGAGACCTCCACGAGGGGGAAATTTTGAGTCAGAAGGGTAGAGGGAGTACATGCAACTATACCTACAAGTGTGAGGTGGGGCGATGTGCAAAATTAATGCCAAGAATAAATTTGGTCAGGGTTCATTGAGATTGTGTTTCTCATGGATCAAACCTGGCTATGAGGAGCCCACAATACAACAATAGCAGGAAGGATCAGTTATATTGATGCAGTTCGAAACAGGAAGGCAGAAATTAGAGTGACAGGTGTCAAATATTGGAGTGCAGATTAGATTTGACAACATTGCAGAGTGCATGGATATAGATGTCAACAGTGTAGGGAGTCCTGAAGACACGTGAAGTAGCTACCAGCAATCATAAGAATCTGATGACAAATGCATTATATTGATTCAGTTGTTTGGAGGCTATTCAGTTTTGGAAGTGTTGCATGCAAAATTTGCATGTGCGAGAAACACTAGCAAAGTGTTTCATGCAAGAGTTGCATGTGTGAGAAACACTAGAGAAGTGTTCCATGAAAGAGTTTCATGTTTCATGCAAGAGTTTCATGTCGCATGCAAGAGTTGAATGTCACAGGCAAGAGGTGCAAGTGCACATGCAAGGACATTTCTTTCTTGTTGAGAGGGAGTGTTGAATTTTGCAACAAGAAACAGTGAAATTGTCATCTGGAAGAAACATGACAACACCTACACTAGTGTGGGACCATAGGTCATGTAGTGATGGGTCCTAGTTATACATTAGTGTGAAATTCAATTTATTTAAAAAATTGGATATGTGTCAAATTTAATTATCCCTTAATTAAATTAGACAATGAAATGTAATCTTATCTCATAATCACTTGTAATAGTTAACCGAGTGTGATAAACTTAGTTAGCTCATGGAATTCAAGTCGAGGGTAGTTGGTAAGGCATGCAGAGTGATTCTATGTGTTTTAGAGTTAAATTTTCATTTAAGTGCACGATTTTAATGCATGAGTAATCAATTAACTCAGTTAGGTGAGTTAGAGTCAGTTGAACAAGTTGTAACTTTTTGTTGCACTAGTGAGAGATCAAGTGAATCAAATATTTTTTAATTCACAATCAGTGGTCTTCCATGCAATTGATGATCTACTATTAATAGTTGCATGCATGTCAGCTCCACTAGAGACCTAGTTGAGACAAAGGTTAAAGGGAATTTAACTATCAGTTGTGATATTAACAGACTGCCTAGATGCAGTTAATACACCATAGTATGACCATGATACTCAACGCAATTGAGGAAGGCTAAAATTCCTAAAGAACAGGGTTTTCATTCATTAGGAATTGCATGAGAGAGGTACGCTGAAGACAGGTTGAGAATTGGCTAAGTTTTGGCCCGATTTTGTCTATATCAGTGTGAAACAATAGGAAGATTGCAAGATACTCTTGTGAGAAGAGTGCATTGTATTTTTTTCATGATTCCTTATGAGATATACAATATATGACAGAGGGGTTTTGAGCAGTAAGCCTCAAATGCTAAATTATCCGTGTTCTGGTTTGATTTGTTTCTTTCTTTACTTGTTTTGATTAGTGATCATATTTATTTTCCTCAATTCGTTTGTAGGAGGATTCAATATCTAGCTTTAGTACATTGCTTGATCGGATTGAATCCATCGATATACATATATTTTTATAATTTCTACAAATATTAATATAGTATATCATGGATATGAGAAACTATATTTTTGTTTCACGATTTTACATAAAATATTATGTTCTCCTTTAACATGATATGATAGGTATACGACCTATGTGCTAGAAATTTCTTACAATCATGTGCAAGTATGTTCTTAGAAAGGGCTTATTTTTCCCCAAGATCAAGACACTATTTGGAAAATTTGGTTCTTTATTCCCATCTTCTAATACCATGTATTTTTAAGAAATATATTTTTTACCATCTTATTATGATTTTCTGCCTTATATTTTCATAATATATACGATCTGTGTCTTTCACCCAAATATCATTAGATATATGTTGTATATGAAACCGTTAGTCCTCTAGTATATCCTTACACACATATTGGATAAAATTTGCAAGTTTTACCTACTTTTCCTGCCCATTAAGATGATGGAGTTGAGGAACCTCATCTTGTACATTTTCTTGGGCCTAGAGGTGGTGCCATGACATATATACTTAAAAAGTATGTTGTGGCTATACAAGTTATACAAGGACCAATTCCTTTAGAAGGTATGATTACCATGGATGCTATTTTATTTCAGAATTCTCTCCTACATTATTTCCATAAAATATATGATTAATAGGTGAAGGATGCACCTTCTCTAACACCTTCTATAGGCCCATCACATACACAATTTGCAGGGCATACACAATCTCAGAAGAATTACACACAAGGTGATGGTGGCCCAGAGCATCCATATGGTTCATAGCATCATCTCATTTTGGGGAAAACCTTTATGTTAAAATGCATGCATATTTTCAATCATTAGGGAAAAATTTTTATGGGTATAAGGAACGAGTTGATTGGAATTTGAATTTATTAGCTTGCACAAAGCTATTACCCTAAACTAATTTTAGTGGATTCTTGGAGGAAAATTTCACGTATATATTTTTGGAAGATTAATATTGTATTCATTTGAATGCCACCTTTATAGTCAAAATTATTATTCATTTAAGAACACAATTTTGACAAGAAACAAGGTCCAACATTGAGCTATTTCTTTTAAGAAGCACATTTGTTCTTACAATGAATTTGGTTGAAAACAAATTCATCAAAATTCCTCTCTAGATCAAAAACTTCCAATATCCCTTCCAAGAGAAGAAAACTAGAGTTGGTACGTCAATAACAAGCTTCAAATGTCTATTTGCATGTTATTGGTTCCCATATATATATATATATATATATATATATATATATATATATATATATATAATGACTATATTGGCATGTTTCACATCGTACAAAAAATAAATTGGAGAACTAAATTGAAAAGGTAGGAAAATCAAAGTCAAACCTACAAAATTAGACAATATTGACTTTTTTTTGTTTTTTAACTCTCGAGCTTAAGACATGTAATAGAAAATGAACTTGGGTGACCAAAGGAGTATTTTTTTAGCATAGTTTCATCACCCTTTATCATGTCCAGGTGGTTGAAAAATATTCCTTTTTACATTTTCTCATGTTCCTATAGTGCTTAGGGGTGGGTAGAAATTCATTTTAACATTGGGAATTACTACATAAAAATATAATTTGTCAAAGCTTGAGATTGGGGATACATTGATTAGTTTAATTAGCTATATTGTTGTCCATATACAACTCCTTTAGAAAAAACCATTACAATATAATATGAAAGGGAGATATGGATACATCCCTAAAAAGATATGGTGCAACTCAAATGAAGATAAAATCCAAGCATGGGGATGATAATACCATAGTAGAAAGAGATCCAGGTAGCTTTCAAACATTTGTCACACATTACTATGTCAACGTAAAGAGGAAAATAAGTCTTTTTTATTCTAATGCTACACTAATAGTGAATGACGGGGAATAAACATATGTAAACAAAGAATTATAACATCCATCATTTTTTCATTTTTTGCAAGGTCGATGGAAAATATGGGCCTAATCGGTGTGACAATAGCCATTGTAAGGGAAATTTGGCGACACCGTGATTTGTAAACTAACATTTTTCATTACATTTATTGTCATTCATTTTCATCTTGATAAACACATTACCTAATGAGTACATTCATTATTCTCTTTGAATAATTTTACAAAATTTTCAGGATTAGCTATGAAGTGCCTCTAAAATTTATTCTCTACGTTGTCAAAGAAAATAATGTGTGTTTTCTAATTCCCCATGACAAAAAGGGATGATTTAGCTTTTTATAAGAGACAAAATTTAATAAAGCTTAAGAATAATTCATTAGTGTGACTGATATTAATCCTCTTTAGAGAAATGCATCATAGATGAATACTCTCATAAAGAATATTATTGACCTAAAGTTAAAAGAATAATATAGAAATTTAGGTGATGAAGTAGGAATTTGATATAGGCCAAGTTGAGTGGTTCAAATATTAGGAGAGGTAGCCCAAGAATTCAAGTTCTGAGAATGGGTGTTTTTAAGCTCAAGAGAGGTACCAGAAATGGGCACACACACACACACAAACACACACACACACACACACACACACACACACACACACACACACACACACACACACACAAAAATCACACACACATAGAATGAATCGTGAGATGGAGGAGACCTTGGAATAATCCCAGTGAATTATCAAAAGACTAAGTGTTGAAGGGTCGATTTACGTGCCAAGACGGAGATGTTAGACTTGCAAGAGAAAATAAATTTCGCATATTGGGACCTCAAGGACTTGGGACCTTAGGGGTTTTCACAAATGAAAAAATTATTTTGGCCAAGAGACAGAGGCCAATGTGGGAGGCAGGATTAACATGCGATGACAAAATCGTTTTCACAAGCCTCAGAGTGTTAAACCAATAAAACACCAAATTTATCATAATAAGAAAATTCATTTTGCACATGTTTTGCACATGGGTTAGAGGCATGGTGGGGTCCATGCCATGTGTTATGATGACATGGAATCAGTGGTGGCATAGAATCTAGGAGATTTTTCATATGATATGTAAAAAAATATTTTTTGGGGGGTAAAGTGGAGAAAAGTAGGTGACACGTACCACCCCTGGAAGAGGCCACGTGGAAAGGATGGCATCAACATGACATAATATTAGTGCTGAAATCATCTTGGCTTCATGAAGAATGGTGCATAGGAAAAATGGGTGAGGTATTTTACATCTTGAGATGGGAAAGGTAGATTTTAAAATTGATGTAGACTTTCACATATTAAGGTCTCGTCCTTGATGAAAAAATTATGGTGTGAAATATGAAATTTTGTAATGGGGGAAAGGTGAAAATGGGGGACTTAACAATTAACTATAGAGTTTATGTCTTGGTATTTTTCATTTTAGAAAATGGGAAGAGGTGATATGGTTATGTAAAGGTAGAATTTTGATTGATATTCTAAGGGGGAAATAGTGTTATATATTATATAAATATATAATTAATTAAGGGGCCATGAACTAATTTGGGTTATACTGTAAATTATTAATTTGAAAACCTAAGGGGTGTACCTATAGGGACCACGTGAAGGTCATGTGACATTGAAACGTGGATGGTATTGATGATGTGGGCATCCCTTGAAGGGTGGAGGGTTTCCATGTGGGAAATATGTGGGGTCCACGTTGGTGTCACGTGCTAGCACAATGCTAACATGGCAAGATTTAAATAGCCTAATTAAAATGGCTGTACGTTGTGAATCGGATGCTAGTTTTTGAAAATTATTATATCATCTTAAATAGCTTCATGAGTTGGGTGAAATGTTGAAGTTCATTTTAAGTTTAGAGTAGTTCTAAAAATGAAAAAAATTTAAGACCCCATTTCCACAACAGGACATTGGAGGTTGGGTCGATAATAGTAACACATTCTTCTATACTTAGTTTGTCCTATGGGGTGGATTGGGGGTGGTTACACAATGGTATTTGATGAAAGGTTAAACAGTAGGCCTTTTGGAGTAAAGCTTGCAACTTTGTTACAGAATAATGCCAAAGCAGAAGGTGAAAGACTGGATGTTTGGCAATGATTCAAGCTCTAGCACAATGTAGTTTATGAGTGTGAGTGTGATTGTGTGCTACTTATAACATTGATTGTGGATTTATGACTTACTAAAATGATGTTGAAATTATATTACCAAATGCATTGAAATTGAATGTTTTTTCTTGCTTTCATTTTGAAGGTCGAGATAATTTATTGATGTGAACATAGTTACTGATCAAATAGGTAACTGAATTGGTACCTACTTTTTTGAGGTAGCAAGAAAAACACCCGATTTTGAAAAGTGGTGATGCATAATCACTTCTTTTTTTTAGCATGTTTTTGGCACTTTAATTTATTTTTTATGTGATGCTTTTTATGTCGATTTTGAATAGTGGTGGTGTATCATCACCAAAAATTTTTTAGAGGATTTATTTTGACACTATACATTTTCTAATGTCTTCTTCTTCCATGATATGTTTATTTTTAAACGCGTTTATGTACTTGTGTTTTAAAAAGATTTTTTTTTTTTTAAATATAAATTTCTAATGAAATCTTCATTTTTTCATGTAGATAAAAAGTGAAAAAAGGTCAATATTATAAAGTTTATATTTTCTACATGTTTATGTATTGTTAATTAATATTTAAATGCATATCAAATAATTGTCACTAAAAAACCAATATTTTGAACCATATGACAAAAAAATACAAATTTTCAATATAAATATAATGCAACAAATACTCTTTTAGAGACCTTTTGTTAAAAAAATATGTTAAATAAACTAATTTTTTAAGAAAATATTAACAAAAAAACTTAAGAAAATAGCATTTTTTATTGAATTTTATGTCAAAAAATAATAGTAATCACATGTTTTTTGCAAAAAATAAGGATTCCTCTCATAAAATATCAAATTCTAAACATTAAAAGTAAAATTGATTAATAGATCTCCAAACTAAGCTTTATTTGCAAGCATAAATTAAAGATCATCAACAATATCAACTAATCCATGTCTTCTTCCGCAACATTTTCTGCTTCATTTTAGTCATTTTCATCTTCTAATGGATCTTTCATGTCTGCAAATCTTCCAAAGTTTCCCTTTCCAATAATTCCATATAATGGTGGTTGAGGTTCCTTTGCTTTTTTTTCCACACGTGATTCATTAAAATCCCCTTTCCTCAAACCAACTTCTTGCTTCGCATGTGGAAGGAATTGAAGAGAGTTAATTCTTTGTTGAATAAATTTGCATTGCACTCAGTCTTTCTCAATGGTAATGCAATTTCTTCCCTTTTGTAGGCAACATTCTAGTGTTGTACCTAATCATCAAGCACAAAAGAAGTAAATAAGAAAATTATTATAAAGACATAAAAAGTAAAAATTAAAATATTTGAATTCAAATTTGTATAATAAAACTTACATGAACCTGAGAATAAATCTGAAACCCAGTCTTCCTCATTTGAACATAGATATATAAGATAGTTAATCAATGCTTTCATTTTTTGATAAACGTTAACTATATATCCTTTTGCATCTTTATCCTCATATATTAGTTTTCTTACACCTGCATCATGAACTAATACTTGACTATGACTCTTACCTTCTACTTGATTCATAAGAATACACTTATAACTATCCTCTTTTGTCCAACATTCAATATGGATGAAATCAAAATCATTTATAATAGGTTGATCTTCCGAAGAAAAAATATTTGACTTCTGCCTATAACATAACATAGTAAAAGTTCGATTAAATTGTACATAAATAAAAAATTTTAATAGTAATCAAACATACAATTTCAAAGTCTTACCATGTAATTTGCATCCTTCAGTTTGTTTTTCCCCTGAAGCTTGCTAATAACATTGCAAACTATTTGTCTGAATGAAATGTCACAAATCGCCAAAGTGGTGATGTTGTCACTTCTTGAAAACACGTAACCACTTTACTAAAAGCTTGATAAGTATATGGTTGACTATAATATTCAACGTCTGGGAAATTGAAACCATGAGGAATATCTACAATAATTAGGGCATATTCCTTTTTAGGTCTTAGTGATGCAATGTCTTCACAGTCACCTTGTATTATTTGATATTGGATACTTTTGAGCCCATTCCAAATGTAATGATTTAGAGTAAGATCAAGTTCAACATTCATAAGACGCTTCTTTATCATCTTTTCCAACTTAATTTTTTCAATAAAGATTTTGAAAGTATCTAGTACTCCATTTACATCCTTCTTCGACATATTTAATGACATAAAAATATATGTGTATAAGTAATAAAATAAAAATAGTTTAAATATGAATAAAATGTATGTATAAATCAACATACCTTATTGAATGCAATATAAAATCTTTAAGTGTTCTTGTAGAACTTGCTTCTCGGTAGTGGCGCACAACATCATCCCAACTGTGTTCATTTCAAAATTTTAACCACATGTTCTTGTATTTTCATAAAAATATTTTGACTGAATAAATAAAGTTAAAACTATTAATATAGTGACATGTATAACAAATTCTGCCAACAACATTATGTTTTATTTAAAATAAAATTATAATGAAAGGAGAATAATAAATAATTCAAGAAACTTACTTTTGAAATTCTGCACACATTTCATCCATTGATAATTCACTTGACTTCACACAGGCTAGTACTGATTTTAATAGTTTCTCATCCTTCACACCTTGCATTTTTCTCCAAGGTGAAATAGTCATACCCTCTGGAATTTGCTTCATTTAAGGGTCTGTCTTAATGTTGGTACATATTATGGGTTTACTCTTTCTAACCTTCTGATTTTTTATGGAAATATTCTCCCACCGCTCAAAAATATCATCAATCAAATCCCATATCTCCCCAGTTCTAAATGCCAACTGAAAAATGCTATCCATCCTTCTGAATATATTTGAATGCATTTTTCCATCTTTTTATTTGATTTTTCATCAATTTGATAACCTGTTTCCATTAAACATTCCTTCTGAAATGTCATACTAACTTGTGTCTTATCCCCACCACATTTTTCTATGAATTGATTATGAATAAATATTACCCTTTTGATGAATGTAATTTTCATTTTGTACTCATTATCTGCATTATGATCCCATGCCAATAAATTTGATTCTATTTCTATTAAGCCAACCTAAATGATGCAATTCACTGTTTGAAAAATATATTTATTGGGATATTCCTCAATCAATTGTCTTTTAGCCTCTACTGAATGGTTTTGATTAATATTTATAATCAAAACATTTTTTCTTGTCAAATGCTTGTTTGTTGGGAACCTGACGTGGATCAACAAGAACCACATAATCCACCACATGCGCATATGGATTGAACCTGAACAATGTTTTCAGATTATGTACATGTAGATGATGGGCCTTTTTAATTTTGATATTGACATTGTCCTTCATTTGGTATATAAAATTGGCTGAAATTAACCTCAAATGTTTGGCCACCAAGAATTAATTTATTCTTCCTCAACTCATATAAAATGGAATTTTGTTTTGTTTTAATAATGCCATCCTCTAACTCAGCACCTGGTGTTATGATTTCTCTTCTTTCGTTAAGCTTTCAGTTTGTTCTTCACTGCTGCTCATGACTTTTACAGGTTGACCAATATTTTATTTCCTCTTATTATTAGTTAACATATTTGTTCTTTTATAAAAAAGCTCCTCATCATCCTGTAAAAGAGAGACATCTTTGACCATTTTTATTTTGGGTGTCTGATTTGTTTTCTCCTTTTTCACAACAGTTCTAAACTCCTCCTCACTAATTCTATCATAATTTTCAGTTTCATGTTCCACATATTCAAAAGAAACATGTTTAGGTTTACTATATTGACCCACCTTAGTGACTCTTGGTTGATCCCCTCTTTGTAACATTGCAATGTCACGAGTTATTGATCTTTACTTTAATCTCCTTTCCTTTGTTTTGTCTGTGTGGAAAGTGTTGATCACAGTCATAATATTTGGCTCCATAAAATAAATACCTTCAAACATGTTTGAAAGAATCGGAAAAAAATCCTATGAAACAAAATAAAACATGTCAATGATCAATAATTTATAAAAAATTGAATGATCCTTATAATAATGCATAGTGGAAATATAAATAAGCATACATACAATGTATTCACAATGTTGTTTGAGATTTCTTCATAAAACTTTGTAGATATTTCATTTGTGTCATACTTTACCTTTGATAGACATTATCTAACCTTGTCACGTTTATTAGGAATTCTTGGAAGAACATAAATAGTGTTTGTATTTGGGACCATACATATATATCGTACTCTGCCCATCACTTCATATGATTCATTTAAGTCAATCATATCAAAAACCAGATACATATGTATATCATCCTTCATTTCATTGTCTTCAAGATACCATGAGAAATCAATTTTATTTATTTCCTCAACGTTTTTCAAATCATAAATAAGCTTTAATGAACCTAGTGGGCGACTTGCTTCACTTTTACTAGTGTGTGAAAAAATGTCCTTATTGCGTCCAGCAGTATCCATAGTGCATCTAGCTGCAACTTTAGGTTTGAGAGTTGTTTCCATAGTGCATCCAGCTAGAACTTTAGATTTAGGAGTTGCCGCCCTAGGTGCACAAACATTCACATAATTTTTTTGTGATGACATTTTCCTGATAAAAATAAATATATATATTAGTTACTGAGAAAACACATAACTTACTTAATCATTTTTTAAAGTTTCCAACATAAATTTAAAATTTACTGAAAAATAATGTCAATAAAATAAATTTAAAAAAAAAAACAAAATTTATTTGTAAAACTAAATAAATGGAAAATAAACCAATAAAATTAACTATAGATTTTTTCATTTAAAAACAAAATATTAAAAATCATATATATATATATAATATATATATATATATATAAAATATTTTTTTAATACATTTTGTAAAAAAAATAAAATTTGTTTTAAATTGCATAAAACAATTTAAATAAAATAAAAATTAATTTGAAACTTAAATTTATATTTAATATTTAAAAAAAATACAAAAAAAATATTTATTGTTAAAATTAAAAAAAAAATTTAAGCTAAAGAGAAAAAAAAATTAATGTTAATTTTGTTTTTTTAATTTTAATTGTTTTATTTTATTAAATATACACTTAATAAATTAAATTTTAAAATCTTTAATATAATGAATATAATTAAAGGATATATTTCAAAATTAAAATGTAAATTTAAAACTTATAATGTCTTATTATATTTTAAAATTTCATTTTATAATTTTAAAAAATTATTTTAAAATATTGATATATACATTATTTATTAAATTTTAAAAATTTTAAAAATAAAATAAATTTTAAATTTACAATTAAAATTTTATATTATATCAATATTAAAATTATATATTTAAAAAAAATAAAACTTATGTATAAAACATTATATATATTTTAAAATTGTTTTAAAAAATTATATTAAATATTTCAAAACAAAATCATATTTTATTTATATTTAAAACAAACTAAAAAAAAATTAAATTTTTAAAATTTTTTATTTTATATTTAAATTTAAAAGAACAAAAAAAAATATTGTTTTCGTGCCTGCCGAGGGCTGGAGGCTAGCCAAGCATCACCGTGGAGGGCCGCCCAGCTATCCTCCGGCCCCTGGCTAGGCGGAGGTCGATTATGGGTGGAGGTTGATTCTCAGAATCGACCTCCGCCTAGCCGGGGACCGGAGGCCGACTGGGAAACCCTCCACGGCACCGCTTGGCCGACCTCCAGCCCCCTGCTGGGCGGCACCTTGGAGGGCTGCCCAGCCGGCCTACAACACTCGGCAAGTGCCCAATTTAAAAAAAAAAAACAAAAAAGTAAAAACAAAAACAAAAACAAAAACATATCTAAAAACGTTATTTTTAATCCTTTTAAAAACTAAAATGATTATAATAATAATAAAAAATTGTTGTTTAATATATAATATATAACTGTTCAATGTAAAATTTAAAATATAAAAAAACAATTAAAATAAATGTTTTATAATGTAAACAATATATATATATATATATATATATATATATATATATATATATATATATATATAAATTTAATTTAATTCTTTTTAAACTAAAACAATTATAATAAGAAAAAAGGAATTATTGTTTAATATAAAAAATAATAGTATTCAATTTTAAATTTTAAAAATAAAAAAACAATAATAAAATATATATTTTAAAATATAATAAAAAAAATTCAAATTAAAAATAAGATTAGAAAATATAAATAAAAGGAAAATTAAAATATAAAATAAAAAAAATTCAAATAAAAAGCAAAAAAAATAATTTAAATAATTAAACCACCAATATATTTATAATAATAATAATAATAATAAAACATATTTAATACAAGATAAAACTATATATTCTCCTTTAAATAAAAATAAAATAAAATATCTAATAATATTTCAAAAAAAAAAATCATGTTTTAAAATAAAAATAAAAAGTAAATTTTTCTTTTCAATCTTTCGAGTTGAACTTTTAGAAAAAATAAAAATAAAATAACTATAACTGTATTTTTATGTGCATGGACATTTTTTGGTTTTCTTGTGTCATAGAGGAACCTATCAACCCTAAAAAAGAAAAAAAATCTAAATTTTTGTCCTAAAAACCCTAAAAATTTGAGTTTTTTTTTTTCCATTTTCTTCACTAAAAGAATATTAAAAAAATTTAGTTTTTGAACCTAAGAAACATTAAAAAAAAAAATTGAACAGAGAAACCATAGAAAAATAGATTTCCCCAAAATAGTCTTTAAATGGACAGAATATAAGGAAAACTAACCTTTGAAATGTGAAAAACTCTTGTTACCAATGCGAACACAATGGCTCCACAAAATTACCAATGCCAACACAACACCTCCAATGCGAATGCAATGCCTCCACAAAGTTACCAATGCCAATGCAACACCTCCAGAAAATTGCTCCAACAAAAACCAGAAGACTTGATGTGATGTGATGAATAGAAAGAATGATTCTTATTATGTAGCGAATATTGTGTGATTGGTTTACTATTTAACGAATGTGGGATTAAAATTTAAAATTTAAAATATTTACATGTAGTTAATTATAGTTAATATCATAGTCAAAATAGTTAATATTTGCAAGCAGTTAATATAGTTAATATTTGCATGTACTCAATGTTAAATCATTCAAATATAATATGTGATTAAATTTAAAAATTAAAAATATTTACATGTAGTTAATTATAGTTAATATTATAGTTAAAGTAGTTAATATTTGCATGTAGTTATTATAGTTAATATTTACATGTAGTCAATGTTAGATCATTCAAATAAGAAAATTATTTTAGTTTGGAATGCATGCATGAAAGGGATTTTTTGTAGATGTTTTGAATAGAAAGTATGGTGAAATATTTCAAGACCAACATTATATTAAGAAATTTTGAAATATTATTTAGACGAATATAATGTAGGTTTAAAATTTTAAATTTTAAAAATTTACATGTAGTTAATTATAGTTAAAATAGTTAATATTTGCATGTAGTTATTATAGTTAATATTATAGTGAATATTTACAAGTAGTCAATGTTAAATCATTGAAATAAAACAATTATTTTAGTTTGGAAGGCATGCATGAAAGGAATATTTTGTTGATATTTTGAATAGAAATATTGGAAAAATATTTCACACAATAGCTTATTAAAATGTTTTTAAATACATTTTAGATGAATATTTTGTACAAAATATTTGAAACAAAAATTTTGGAGGGAATGTTTTTCGTGAAATTTTTTTCGGGGGGGGAATTTGGAGGGAAAGTTTCAGTCTTTAAGCTATATATTGTAATTTGGAGAGGCATTTATATCATTCAACATCTTGTTGAAAGCCATGAGTTCTTCTGATAGCAAAGTTTTTCTTTCTACAACATAAACATCTTCGTCATGCAACAACTCAATTCAGATTGATAGTATAACAGGAGTTCCTTCACCATGAATAGAGAGTCAAAAATTCGACTTGGTTGTAATCCCAAGGATGATCAGAACATAATTTATAAGACGCAGCAAAAATAAATTTATGTAAATTGAGAGTCAGTTATTCCACTTACTCTTAATCCTAAGGATTATGAAAGCAACAGTGATGAAGGGCATGATGAAGAATTTCCAAAGCCAAAATTTTCACTTCGTCCAAATCTTAAGGATTATGAGGGCACCACTGATGAAGTGGGAGATGAATAATATCCAATTCATCCTAATTCTAAGGATTATGCGATCACCACACATGAAGAGGGGCATGAAGAATTTGTAGCGTCAAAATATCCACTTCATCCTAATCCTAAGTATTATACAAGCACCACTGGTGAAGAGGGGAATGAAGAATTTCCAGAGTCAAAATATCCACTTCATCCTAATCCTAAGGATTATGTCAACACCACTGATGAAGATGGGAATGAATAATTTGAAGCGTCAAAATATCCACTCCGTCCTAATCCCAAGGATTATGCCAGCACCACTGATGAAGAGGAGAATGAGAAAATTCCAGAGTCAAAATATCCAAATCATCCTAATCCTAAGGATTATGCCAGCACCACTAATGAAGAGGGGAATGATAAAATTCCATATTCAAAATATCCACTTCTTCCTAATCCTAAGGATTATGCCAGCACCACTGATGAAGAGGGGAATGAAAAATTTGCAGCGCCAAAATATCCACTTCGTCCTAATCCTAAGGATTATGAGAGCACCACTGATGAAAAGGGGGACCAAAAAATTCTAGAGTCAAAATATCCACTTCATCCTAATCCTAAGGATTATGTGAGCACCATAGATGAAGAGGGGAATCAAGAATTTTCAGAGTCAAAATATCCACTTCGTCCTAATCCTAAGGATTATGGCAGCACCACTCACAAAGATGGGAATGAAGAATTTGCAGCATCAAAATATCCAATTCGTCTTAATCCTAAGGATTATGCCAACACCACTGATGAAGAGGGGGACGAATTTCCAGAGTCAAAATTTTCACTTCATCCTAATCATAACGACTATAAAAGCACCACTGATGAAGAGGGGGATGAATAATTTCCATTAAATACAGATTCAAGGCATCCACTTATTCCTAATCCTAAGGGTTATGAGAGCACTAGTGAGGAAGGGGAGGGGGGAGATGAAGAAAATCTAGTGAATATAGATTTAAATTTTCCACTTAGGCCTAATCCCAAGGATTATGAGACCACCACTAAGGAATGGGAGGATGAAGAGTTTATTGAAAATGATAATTTTAGAGGCACATTTATGAATAATGCATTTTCTATAAGTGATAGTTTCAAAGACACTCATGCTGATGAAGAATTGAATCCTCCTAGGGAAGAATTTGAAAGCATGGATCAAGATGGTGAATAATTTCGTCTAATTCAGGGTTACAAAAGCGCGGATGATTCTTGTGAAATTTTTTCTTCAAGTGAGGATGGTAATGAAAATTTTCCATGCAATGATATTGATGAATTTCTTAACTATGTTGATAATGATGATAGTGGGAATAATATTCCTCCTAATGGTGATGAAACTAATTCTACAAAGGATTATGGAATGATGAAGTCGTTGCAAGAAAATATTGTAACTAGGAGTAGGAGTAGACCTTTTCATATCAATCCAAAAAAATCCAGTTATACAAGGGTGAGGACAACATATCTCACAAAAAGAAGTTTTGTTGTTCATTTGATTTCAAGTGAATGTTTTCGAAGGGATTTCTTGAAACATATGGATTTCAACTTTTCTTTGGAGAAAATGAGAGTATATCTGTCAATGAATAAAAGCATGTAAAATTCATATTTAGTGGGTTGCGTGCAATCTTCACTAGCATGTTATGATTATCATATTGGGAATGTATTTCTCTGCAGAAAGGCTTTCAAAATGTTGCATTCAATTGGTAATTATCATTTTTCAAGGATCCAAGAAAAACTGGAAAAGGATCCCACATATTATTCAGAAGTACATTATAAACGGGAGGTTGGGTCGTTAGCAAACACTGCTATGTCATGGATGAAAGACTTATTTTCAAAACAGGGAGAGTGCATGCCAAATAAAGACAAAAAACATATTCTAGATAATTTCTCCAGACGAGAAATATTAAGATAATACAGAGATTATTCAAAATCTACTGAAGGAGTTGGTAATTTTATGACATATTCTTATTTTACAAGGGTATGGAAAAACAAATTCAGCAATGTTCATATTCCTAAGAAGACAAGGATGGGGTTTTGGAGCACATGTGCTTCTCTTAAAGAAAAAAGAGATAAATTTCAAGGGGCAGAAAGAGGTATGCATTCAAAACATTGTTTCTTAAAATTTGATAGGTATAAACTACGAAAATATATTTACTCATATGTTTATTTTATTTTATGTACAATTTCCACTTTCAAAGAACTTCAAGAGCATTGCAATCAACAGACAAGTGAAAGGAAAAAGTTGTATAAACATCGAAAGAAGTGTTATGATAATCCAAATAAATATCTGGGTTTGATAATTGATGGTATTGACCAAAAGAAAACACTTCTTCCACATTTTTTCCGCACGCCAAAAAAATTACAGGAGGAAAATATCATTCAGTTTCACTTGGTTGGTTGTACGGTATTTAATGAGAAGATTTTTCCAAGAGTTTTCTTCACAACTCCAAATATTGATAATGATGAAAATATGACCATAATTATAATCCATGATGTGGTTACTCATTGGTCTGGTATTCTTCCTAAACATCTATATGTACAATTAAACAACATAAGAAGTGAAAACAAAAATCAAGTTCTTTTTGGGTATCTAAACATGCTCATCGAATTGGGAATTTTTAAAAAGATAAAGGTCGGTTTCCTTCTTGTTGGGCATACTCATGATCATATTCATCAAATGTTCAGTTTTTTTTTAGTAACATTGAGGAGGAAAGGTGTTGGGAGCCTGCCATCATTAATTGAATGTATTAAGAAATTGTACAATCCAGAGCCTATTTTTCACGTGTTGGAAGAAACTATTGACATTCGAAGGTTTATTTTGGGATCACATGGTGAGGAGAAATGCATTGAACAACTTATAAACATTAGCTTCCAACATCAATTTTGTATCAAAAAAACTGATGGGATAACACATATATGGGACAAGAAGTATTCAATTGTTGTAGAATGGGGGCCATCATTAGGTTTAGCATTTTTGAAGTTCATTCCAGAGCGTCCAATATTTTCATCAAAGATATTTTTATTACAGTCAGTTGCTGAACTCCATAATGCACTAAGGCATAAGAGAGACATAAATTATTCTAAATTTCTAGAGGAAATTAAAAGATGTATTAGAGATACATATGAGTAGTTCGATGTTTCTGATTCAGTTTGGTGGGAGTATTTTTCTAGTAATAAAAGTGATATGATTTCAAGATCAATAAATGAGGATACGCTTTTGAATACTCCTTTTTCTTGGCCACAAAATATGCCAAATGAACATGAGGAAACTCAAATTGTTGAACAACAACAGTCTGAAGATATTATTGATTCTCCATAGGCAGAGGAAATAAAAATCTATATTGGTTCTAGAAGGTCATGTGCACAACGTGAAGCCATGGAAGATCTTTACAGAGGTTCTGTACGAGACGTTAAGGAGGGTTGCATGATAAGAGTGTTAGCAGATGCAGATCCACTTGGTTATCCATTCTAGATTGCTAAGGTTATAAAGGTCATTAATGAAAATGAATATATTACAACTATTTATGTACATTGGTATGCCACAAGTAACCACCCTTTCAATGGTTTGTACAAGCCAGAGATGGTAGTTGAAAAAAAATTGGAAAGAAGAGAAAAAGAAAAGGCACAAATTTAAATCATTGCTGCACAGATGTCTTAAAATTGGAGGATGTTGACATACTTGTGGTTGACTTAAATTTTACAAAGAGAGGAACTCTTCGGTTGAAGACCATAAATATTTTGAATAATTTGCTACCATAACAATTACTGTTGAGATGGGACTCTGCAGAATGTAGTTGTAGATCTACAAGACATTTGATCTCTGAAATGGTGGGCATGCATGTTGACTCAGATGGAGCACTAGTTGGTGAAAGAGAAGAATATGGATCATCTTCATCTGCATCGAGTCATTCATCTGAAGATGTAGGTTCTGATGGTGTGCCACAACCTATGGTTGATTTTGAATAACTATCTAAGACACTTTTATGTAATTGATGTTTGCATGGTAAGTTGAAATAAATATTTTGACTTCCATTTGATTTTTCATGATGTTATGAGGCATTTATATGTTTGTTGGATTATATGTTTTAATTATGAAGAATTCATCTCTTTAGAATATCCACAGCGCAACAATGAATTACAAAAATAATTTATGTTATATTGAATGTACCAATGTTGATATGTTGATTAAAAGTAAAAAGTAAAATATAAATTAAAGTTGATTTTTTAGATTATGCAGTGGTATTGCCATGATATTATGTATTGCTAGCTTTTGTTAAATTAAAGGGGACACTTTGTTTTGATGCTTGATTTTTAGGTTTTGGTTGCAATTATATTTAAATTTTTCTTAGGCTAAGATTTGAAAAGAGATATAGTTTTATCCTTTAAAATTAAAATTATTCATGCAATAATAAATATTTCATTTACTTGTTCATTTTTAAAATTTTTTAAGTCATATAATTTCTCCATAATTTCATGGTTCAAGTATGTTGAAAACTTAAGATTTAAAACTTGAGATTTACAATTTTGCATTAAGGTTTTTATGCGCTACAAAATTTTATCTTTAATGTTATGGTTGAAAACAATTACAATTTTAGGGTTGTTTAGAGTCAAGATATCTCATCTTTAACAACATGGATGAAAATTGTTCGAAATGATAAGGCCTTCAGACATGATTTTGTTTATCTTTAACATCATGTATCAAATTTTTTAGAATTTTACGATTTTTCAATGTCCTAATATGTTGTCTTTAATTCCATTTTTACAATGTGTCAAAAGTGTGACACAATGTTTTATTTTGTTATTCCAGCATCAACTCGTTTTGTTTTGAGGGCCTTTTTTCAATCCTTTTTTCAAGAAACAATTTCATTTTTAGAATAATTTTATAAAATGTTGAAATTTGACCTTGAGAAAAAATAAAATGTGTTCTGGAATACAATTTTTTTTTTTTTTTGGGTGTTTTTTCATGTTTTTTGTGTCTTTTTGGGCTAGAGCTCCCATTTTGAGGTAATAGTTCCTGTTTGATCGGTAATTGTGTTTGTGACTTTGGATGCTTTCCATTTTTTTAATTTTTGCATGAATCCTTTCATGTCTATGTGTATGGGTGTTGTAGTGTCTCAACAATATTAATTAAATGTAGTTCCTTTACACAGTTGGAATGAGTTGTACATGTAAATGTTGATATGATATCAGGGATTTAGTGAAAATCCATGTGTTTCTTGTATCTTCATCAAATTTCTTGATCCAGTGAACCTTATGCATATGTGTGTATGTGTGTGTGTGTGTGTGTTTATTGGGATGTGGGAATCCCATAATATATATGTCGTATGTGGCTAAGAGACTCAGCGAATTAGGGGCTAGCTATTTCACTATACTATATGTTGTAGTCATGATATTTCTTATGACTACTTTTTGTCAATGATCAATACCTTCATTTTTCATGGAATAATATATAACATATGGGAAGGCTAGTTAAAACAGGTAGTATATGTTATTTCAATATACGGCTAATACATCAATGTTCAGTGATTTGACTGGATGGGCTCAAGGGAAACGGTTCTATGTTTGACCTTTGGGGCATAGAATTATAGAGTGTTTTTCCATGATGATTGCTTTCTCAAGCAATTAAGCACTATGATCGATGACTAAGTATTGATTACAGACTATGTATTGCATGCATACCCATGATGTTTGTCATAATTGTGAAATTATAAATATTATTGATGATAATGTGTTAGATTTTTTTCTAACTAACATTTTTAGATTTCAAATGCCATGGGTGATAGTCGTAGTAAAGATGTTGAATTTGATTGTTATTATTGGCTTGAGAAAATATGTTGGAATCAAAATTTTTGTTTCTAATATTGGTGAAGAAGTTGGATATATTTTTCAATTGAAGGCATATAAAAGAGGCATCATTTAATCATTATTTATGGCATTAGTAAAGATGATGATATTTCTCGCATGATTGTAAATAGATTGATACATACATGCGTATGTAAATTTTGGATTTTGAAAACATGATGAGATATATAAATACACTTATTTATGTCCCATATTTTGGGACATAGTACAAATAAGAAAATTGATATGAGTGTGAAGATACAAGGAAAAATTAGTGGTATAGCATGGCCTTGTGAAAGTTGGTATTTCTTTTACATCGGTGCTATTGAAAACTACGTGCACAATGAAGTTTATGTGAAGAAATCAATGTAGGAAAATAATAGTAGCTCATGAGAGCTCTTAGGAACAAGAGTTAATAGCGATTAATGATGGGGAAAAGTGACAAGAACTCTGTAATGACCTCTAATATATATGTATACTTATGTAATGTAAATAAAAAGGGCCCTTCCATGCATTGTTTTGGGGGGGGGGGGGGGGGGGTGGGCGCAGGGTGGGGAGCACTAGAAATTTTGAAGTGATACAAAAAAAAAAATATGTGGAAAGCTTCCAACTAGAAATTAAACACCAATATGTATTGCATATGATTGCGAAGGACGCCATGAAAAATGAACCCATGGGTATTGAGTCAATGTTGGGTTGTTTACAATTTCATGGGTTTCCACGATTGAAACTTCATTTAATTTCTTATTGACTATGGACTAGACACATGTCAATGCTTTTTTTTTTTTATTTCATGATTGTTGTCATGGATCTATTTTTTCCTTTTTATTTCTTCCCTCATTCATCTCGATTTTTCCTTTCATATTTTATACTTTGGGGCCTTGGGAAAATTGGTTGGGTGTGGAAAAGAAACCATGGAGCTCTGGGGAAGAGCTAAGAAGAACCCAATGGAAATTCTGACTTGATTAAGGCCCTATGCATAAATGAAAATTAGTGAAGGATGGGAAAGGATGGAGTTGGGAAGATGGGATGAAAATGTTTATTGCTGGTGTATGTTGGAGTGTTACTCATGAATGTGACAACATGCTTGAATGAAGGATTATAAGAGGGTTGAGAATTCATTTTCTGAGCAATAATATTGCATCAAAATGGCACAACTAAAACATTGGTATTAATATAAGGGACAAAAGGTAAAAGGGAGGAATCTGGATAAAAATAATTCCTTTGGCCACATCGACAATTTTTGTTGAAATATCATGAATTCTTTGCATAAATGTAGGGAGTTCTCTAAACTATTAATTGTCATATATGAATATGTGTTATATTATAGACTTATTGATGTTTAATGAATAGATGAAAATTTCATTGTGACTGAAAATGTTTTATCAGGGATCATTATTATGAAAGAATGAGTGACGATACATATGAATTTAATACATGAATGGATGGGAAGTTTGAAATTCCTGGTTATGTGAGGAATCTATCGAGAAAGAATAAATCCTAGCTTCTATTTAATTTATTATCATGAGATTATGATACTCATGTTATGTCATGGTTGTGAACAGGGAATGTTGAATTTTATATCCGCAGATAAATAAAATTATGATCTACGACATGCTGGGACAAGCATGGGCATGTTAAAGTAACATCAAACTTGGAGTTTAGGTTTTGGGAACACACTAAAAAGTGTGGGAAACACACTGAAAGTGACATTTCTTTGTTTTTGTGGGTTGAGACTGTGTTATCTTCATTTAACGAAATTTCAACCTAAATGTGCCCATGAAATTTTCATATAATCTCCATGTAATAATATGTAAACTAATCATCTAAAAAGAGGTGCATGTCCTAAATACTTTTAAATTGTTTAATTTGTGTATCCGTGAAATATCTTATTACTAATTTGGGTATTAGTGAAATGTTTTATTATTAATTTGGGTACTCATGAAATATATTATTAATATTATTTATCTTCCATACCCATATGAGTTACGTTATTAAAAATGAGTTGTCTTTAGTAGAACTTTTTGGAATTTCTGGTGGTAGAGTCCGATGTAAAATTTTTAGGTGAAATATTGATTTTCATTATGTAAAATGGTTTTTTTACTGTATATATGGATTCAACACCCTGAAAAACCCTTTAGGCACTTCTACATGCCCTAAATATTTTTAAATTTTTTAATTTGGGTATCCGTGAAATATTTTATTATTAATTTGGGTATCGCGTGAAATATTTTATTATTAATTTGGGTATTCATGAAATATCTTATTAATATTATTTTTCTGTCATACCCATATGAATTAGAATATTAAAAAGGAGTTGTCTTTAGTGCGACTTCTTGGATTTTTAGATGCCATAATCCGACGGAAAAAAATGACCTCAAATATTGATTTGTGTTATTTAAACTAGTTTTTTTACTGTATATATGGATTCAACACCCTGAAAAACCTCTAGGTCACTTTGATTCTACAGGGGTTACCTAACAAGGTTGTGATTTCAATAAATTGGTGCTAGATTTTAGAGAAATTAGATTGGAAAGTTCCAAAAAGTCTCACAAAAGACAACTCGTATTGAAAATTTTATTTATGCAATCTAAATCTTAATATTAGTGAGAAAATATAAACTAAAATTGTGGCCTCATTTGACATTAATAACCCTGCCCCAAAAACATACCAAGAAAATAGTCAAATATAAAATTATATAGATATTTAAATATAAAATAGTTAAACAGTTAAAAATGTATTCCTGAAAGGAAAATTTACCAAATTCTGACCAAAAATATAAATATATAGTTAAATATAAAATATTTAAAAAACACACTCAAGAAGGACAAATTACTAGATTCTAAGAAAAAATATAAAATATATAATTAAATATAAAATCCTTAAATACACACACACACACAGATATATATATATATAGATACATATAAAATATGAATATAAACAGTTAAATTTAAATATAAAATATATATAGAAAATTATTTTAATAACAGTGTTATATATTGAGAGATTTTGATAAAAGTAAAAAATTAGTAGTATATTAATTTTTTTTATTAAATATCTTGCTAATAAATATTGTTGAACTTACATAGAAGTAAAGTAATATTAAAATATTTTGTACATGGAATTTTTTATTAATTTCTTGATTTTTCTTTAGGAGGCCACTTTTAGGCTAAAATTTCCTCTAATGTGGATTGTCCATGATGTTCTGTAATGTGTATATGTTGTAAAAATTTATATTTGTGTATGTTGAGCCATGTGTATATGTATCTATGTTGTGCCATATATATATATATATATATATAATGTGTTTTGGATATGAATGTATGGCATTATCCATGCCGTGATGATATTGGGACAGAAAGGATGCGACTTCCTGAGCATGGG
>JAXQQM020063366.1:0-25000 GCA_034641835.2 Pinus albicaulis | reverse complement strand
ACATCATTATATATTTTCCATGATAGAAAATACCATACAAATCGTACTATAGAATAGATAAAGTCTACAGAAACTGACAGAATAAAAAAAATGATATATAGTATAGAAAGGTATACAAAATAAGAAGGTCAAAGAACTAAAAAACATTTGGTCACTCATCATCTATGAAAGGGAAATGATAAAATTTAGAAAAATTCTAACCTTCTACTAGAAAATTAGCGAGAGGCCACTATCTAGCTCGAAACCTACTTTATAAAGTTGATATGTTTCCCTGTTTCTTTCCCTATAAATATGTGATAACAAAAAATTGTTAAAGGTTGACTTTAATCTCCATATCTCCTCTAGCACAACATCAATAAAATTTTCATACACTGCTAAACTACATTGACCCAATTTACAACAATCAAAGAGTCCCCAGAAAGTTGAATGTGGTCACATCCCTTTTCCAATTCAAAGGCTAAGAGGTTTTTGCAAGTTAAGAGCTCAACTTTTTCGTTTGTAATAGTACCCGAGCCCATTTTTATTTTAAAGAAATGTGCCTCTCTTAAGAAAATAATAACGACAAAACCACAAGAATGGTCTTATCCTTATGAAGCCCTATCAAAGTAACCTTGTAGCTTAGAAGCTTCCGATTTTTCAATCACAATACACCTCAGATTCGTTCATTCCTTTGGCTAGGAAAATGTGATAGAATAGATAAACCTTCCGCAATGACCCAATTTGTAAATAAAGGTTGGGCTTGAAAAATAGCCTTGTTTGTTGGAAGCATATGCCCCAATAGAAAAATAAAGGAAGAGCCTTAAATTTGTGGGTAAGATTAAAAATATGACAATTAATCCAAATGAGTTCCATATTCCCACCTTCCCAAATACAATGTTGACATAAGACCAAAAAACAATCAACCCACACTTTTTTCTCAAAATTACATGCAATGAACAAATGTGTGATTGATTCCTCATCTTGTTCACAGACGGAGAACCACACATATCTATTCTTAAGATATTCTTCATGACATTACATGTTGGAGATTTTTGTTCCATTAAGCACCACATAAAGATATTTTCCTTTGATGGAAATTTCAAATGCCAAACCACTTTCCACCACCACATTTCTCTCCATTGAAGGGATCCATAAACTGAGAGATATAACTCAATTTTGGCATATAAGATCCGAAATGGGGATGGACCAGACCAACTCATCTTCCCAATTAGTTAACCTGATGTGTCTCTCCTTCAGTGCTTCCACATATTTATTCGAAGCCTCATGAAGAAATTATGGAAGATCTAAATCATTGGCAAATTTCTGCCCTTGTATCCACAAAGAAGTCTATGAAGGGTTATCCACATTATTTAAATAGAGTATCCCTTGATTCCTAATAGAGTCAATTAGGGGAGGTAGAGCATATCTATTTTCACCATTGGGCCATCGATCTTGTCCAATCCTCAACATAGCACCATTACCAACCTCTAAGTAAAACTAGAGTCAATGATGTCAAAGGAGTTTAAAACTCCTCTCCAAATGACCAATGTATTTCACTGGGGCTTATCCCTTATTCTGATCAAATCATCAAGAGAGCTAAGGGAAATATATTTTTTAACGACCACCATGGTTTTTTGTCAAAAAACATTTCTAACCACATTTCATTGTTAAAGATTTAGAGAACAAAAATAACATTAATAACTATTATATTCTACAATTTATTATCTAAATAAGTATAAAAATTCAATTTTATAATAATGTTTTTTAGAAGTTATATATGTATTTATTTATATATTTATATGCATATCAAATTAAAAAATTAAACTAAAAATATTATATATATATATATATATATATATATATATATACTGGAATTTGCACCAAAAGGGTGCAAAGACATGCTGATAGAAGTGTAGATGAACGTAGAGTGACACAGAGGTAGTGTTGTAGGAAACAAATATGTGGACGTGGAAGGTATGCGGAATTAAGAGGCGAGGGGTGGGGTGGAATGAGAAGGAATGGTTAAATTAGAGAGTTGTATGTGGGACATGGGTGGGTTATCTAAATTTAGCGAGTTTATCAGGGCTATCAGATGCCTTCAGAAAAAAAACGTAGGAGATAGAGATAGCCACAAACTAATAGGGAATACAATGAATCAAGCAAGTAAATACTTAGAAATTAAATTTCGTGAAAGAAAAAGAATACATATATGGAAACGTTGAAATGCAGCGTATCACATTGATTTTTTATAATTATGCTTTTCTCAATCCATGAGCTCATCAAGTCCCCACTCTTCACCAACTCTTCATCTATAAGAGATGTTTTGGGGTTTCTTTTACCATCCAAATATATATACAATAACATTTGTAACAGAAGGATTTATAATGTCTAACAAGAGGTCACATATTGACTAGTCAAAGGGGTTCACAGGCAGGGTATCTCTTCAAAGTTCTATTGTGCCAAGGGGCCTAACTATGTGGGATGTTATTTTATAAATATATTTTTTTAATATATATATATATATATATATAGTAATGAAAATATTTAAAATTTATTTTTTTAATATTATTAGAAAACTATTTGGTTTTGAAAAATAAACATTCTAAATTTTATTGATCAATGTTAAACTAATAGTGGTCGATGGGAAATTTTAATGATCCATTTTATAATCTGCATTGCCTATTTCTATAGTTAGTTGGCTACTAGATCATGCTACATGTGATACCATTGGAAATGTTTTCAAACTATCTTGTCACCCTATTTAAAGTTCAACAAATTTAATATTAACCCGTAAGAGTCTAAATTATTAGAAAATATAAAGAGAAATTACATAAACATCAAATATAAGTAAGGAAATATTATTCTCAAATATAATAGTAATGATTAAAAATTACGTTTGAGACTCTTTAAAAAACATATAATAATATAAAAATATATAATTATATTTTGATTTTAATACACAAATAGATTTTTTTTTGTCTTACAAAACACAATACATCTTTTATTTATTGCAATGCATTTTCTATTTATTAAAAAAATTGCTCCATAAAATACTCTAAATTAGATATGGGTTAAATTAACACCACTAAAATTTGGAAAATCTAAATTATACTTTGTTTTGATCTCCACAACAATGACCTATTCTAGAAATTTTCCCTCCATTTCTCCCATGCTAGAGACAAGTAGGGTACCTAGGTGTCAGGCTTCCCAACTACAATGGAGTAATGGGTGTCAAGATGCCAAGTCTGTGGGAGTGTTGGGTTGATAAAAGTGCATAGTAAAGAAGGGATAAGGATACAGTTAGGGAAAAAAGTTAGAAGGTTGAACTAGGGTTTATCTACTTGAATAAGGTGGAAAAAATGGGCTATAAAAATATGGATATTGGAGAGACAATTTATCTATCAAAATCAAAGTAGAATTTCCTGGATGTGGTTTCCTTCAATTGAAAAATAAAGCACAAGTCAATATACATATACACTTGTTAAAAATTTTCATGTGAGCATGGAAAACTTGGTTGAGTTGTGGTAAATATGTGAAAGCTAGTGACTCCACACATTTCATTAAACAAAAAAGTAAGATAGAGACTAACTTCATGTTATTTTCAGAAGTCTAGTGTTAAAATATTTTGAGAAAAAACTCCTAATGTACTATTCATGGAGTTATCAATAACCAACTTTGATACCATTGTCAAGTTTGAATAACTCTAAAATTGTGTGTTTTTTTATTATGTGAAACTTATATAAATACAATGGAGAATTCACTCTTAATTTCTTCTCCTAAGATTTTAAATAATTCTTTTTTTCCACTAATGATTTTTCATATTCCTTTTATATTTATATTTACAAGAATATTTACAAATTAATTAAACTTTTAAATATTGAAAATTTAAAATACACTATAATATAATATACAAAATAATATAGATTTTTCTTATTAATCTATAGGAATAATAAATTATTATTTGCATAAATAAACTTCTACCATTTACATTACATAACATATAGATTATGACACTTTCAAAGGAAAATTCTTTGTAAATCTATATGTCCTTTTAAAATCGACCACCACACCACATCTAACGAGTTGATTTAAACTCCGCTAGTTTCATATTGCACACCACATCTAGTTTATAGTTTATTTTTAGAAATGTTGTGTATAGTTTAAACGGTTGTCTTTAATAATATAAAAAAACTCCATAAGTTTCATGTTGCACAACGTATTTAATGAGTTAGTTAAAAGTGTTCGGTGGAGTTTAAACAATTATTTTTAATATTATAATGTTATGACTTCTTTATATTCCAACTTCATATTCCACACCACATCTTGTGTGGGCTTTAAAAAATCATTTTGAAACATGGGCGAGATAGTGCTAGAACCACTGATGAGTTTAACATTGCCTTCAATTTTTCTGTATATTGTTACCAGATAGATTGCAGCCTACTTGACATCCAAACTATACATTTTAAAATATGGGTGGGATAATATGGGTGAAGGACGAGAGATAAAGTTAACATTTCTTTAAAAAAAAAATTATATTTGTTATCAAATTGGAGCCTACAAAGCATCAACACTATACATTTATAAAAAAATGTTACATTTAAACACTAACATGGTAACCTACTATATGTTTTTAGAAAAAAAAGGGATTGTTTTTCTAAAACAAAACACTAACTACTATACATTTTAAAATTAGAATTGATTATAAAAAAAGACAATAGTTGGTAAAGTGGATTTAGTATTAAGGATGAAATATGATATGATATTTGAATATACTTATTATTATTATTATGCAATGAAGTTTGAATATCATTAAATATAGGGACAAAGTAAAACATTCACAAATGTCGCTTGAATTTGACGCTAAGTTTAATATAACAAAATTAACATTTTTTTTTTCTTTTAACATCTTTTCTGCAACGTCTTCTCACTTTCTCATCTTTAGATTATTAAAATTAAAATACAGGGACCAAGTAAAACATTCATACAAATGTCGCTTGAATTTGACGCTAAGTTTATTATAACAAAATTAACATTTTTTTTCGCTTTTAGCATCTTCTCACTTTCTCATATATAGATTAGTTTAATAATATCCATTATATTCAGCAAAAAAAGTGTCCTTAAGGCCGAATTTAATTTTATATCCTATAGTTGATTGACATTTTGAAGAAATTGTTGGATTATTTGGAAGAAATTGTTGGATTTCCATGTAAATTCACACAGTGATTTCGGTAGTAGGAGTTCATGTTTCTTTTCATGCTTGAGTTATCCCTTTCTAGGGGATATTGTTCTTAGCCAACACATTTTTTGGGTCTATGATTCTAGAGATTTGTGTTTTTTTACTGTGTCTTTCTGCATCTCGTGTTAGAGTGTAGTTCAAAGTTTCAAAAATCGACATCAACAATTTTATTTTTAAAGGTAACTGGACAGTCCTCTTCAGCAGTTTCAAGATTTATCTTTGAATATTCCTGAATATGTGTTCTTTAGTAGCTCAGTGCTTTGAGCTGTTCAAACTATTTCTCCTTTGAAATTTTTAGAAGATTCATAAAGAGTTATATTTTTAGCAGTTTTATTTAGAAGATTGGTCAGGGAAGTTTTGGCACTAGATATTGAAGGTTCCTTTGGGCAGTTGTTTTTCAAAAACTTTTATATTTTGAGTATTTCTTTGTGAAATTTTTCTTTGGCATTTAGAATTCGAAAGATTAATGAGGGAAATGAATTGTTGGAAATTGGTATTATGTTTAGAGAGCTTCTTTGGGAAACTCTCCTTTAACAGGTGCCAAATTGAGAAAGTTTATTTGGGAAACTCTCCTTTGGAATTTATATCTTGACACATGATTGAGGGTAGTGTTCCTTTGGCTCTATGTCTAGAGATATTCTTTGGGAAACTCTCCTTAGGAAGGTTCTATATTGAGAAGGTTTCTTTGGGAATTTCTCATGTGGCTGGTTTTATATTGAGAGGGTGTCTTTGGGAAATTCTCCTTTGGCATGTTATCTCATAGCAGTTACATTTTTGGAAGATTTCTTCTGGAAATTCTCTTTTGCAGTTGTTGTTTGGAAACTTTCTATATTCAACAATTTCTTCGTGCAGTTCTCCTTTGGTAGTGACATTCAAGATTTAGGAAGTTATTATTTGGTATTTATATTGCTAAAGATCATTTAGATCAAGCATCTTTTGGAGTACTTCATTATGAGGAGACTTATTTTTTAGTATTTGTTAAAATATTTCTCAAGTAGATAGTGTTAATATATATCAATGTTATGAATGTGGAAAGTCACTTTTCTTTGGGAATTGCGCAACAAAATAAATGCAAATATTAGATTAGAAGTTGCTTGCTATTGATCATTGTATATTGAAGTTATCATAGCTAAGTCAGGGGCATTTGAATGAAGTGCAAAGTTCAAGACAAATTATCATACATTCAAGTCTAAATATATCCTAGAGAGTAATAGCATAGGAGTCATATCTCCTCACACTTAAAGAGTACTGCATATCTAAATATACACATTGGTCTAAAATATATGTAACTGAACCATTGTATTTTTAGACTGAAGATACTTCCAAATCACTCGCTACAGATATTTACAGAGAAGATATATTCTGAAGCTCCGAACAGTTGGGCCTGGTATGGATGACAGTTAAAAGCCTAGGTGATTCAAATCTTGACAGCAACAACAGTGAAAATGAAGATCAATATGAGATTGAATATTTGTTTGAAAGCCATGATAAGATAATATGGACAAGTCTGGAAGAAATAATTGAAAAAACTGATTATATTCTAGTATTTGACAAAGTTTTTTTCTATGGTGACATTGTTGCATTTGTTTCAGATCCATCGGGGCAGACATGCACAGTAGTAAATGTTGATCTCATTGTGGAGTTAAAGCCTCCAAGTGGATAAATTATAAGAAACATTGATACCAAGCATCTTGTAAGATTATGCCCTTCGAAGTCGGATATCATGTTATATATGGTCCATGGTTGGGAAGGGTTGAGGATGTGGTCCAAAACGTAACAGTCGAGTTTGATGTCAATGAAAAGTGCAAGATAAAGAGGGTTGATCCTAGATACCTAATACCTATATGTAATAATCTAATAGAAGATGAGAATTATCCTTATTCTCCAGGTCAACGTGTCTGTGGAAATTCACGTGCAGTTTTCAAGAATGTTCAATGGTTGCAAGGAACATACAAAGCAGGTCGTATAGAAGCTACAATAAGTAATGTGGAAATTAAATCTCTATATTTCAACTGGATTGTTGCAGCTTGTCCATATGGTGGTTCCCAATCACGAATTAGAACTGCAGAGTAGAAAGACCCTAAAAAATTAACGCTTTTGTCTTGTTTCACTCATGTTAATTGACAACTTGGTTACTAGTGTTTTTAAGGTATCTTCTAAACTATGCATTCTCATATTTACATACTGCATCACACAAACTAAACTTAAATTCCACTCCCAGAGCGTTCTTCAATCCCACTCTCAGACAGGGATAATTTTAAGGATGGAAAATTATCTAGAAGTTTAAAAACATTGGAGAATATCAGTGGCCCCTAATAAGCAAATTATAAAATTTGTATTGATATATTTGTAAAAGTATCCAAATTTATAATGGTTTTATATATAGTCTCTATATAATTTTGGCGATTTTTAAGGTAAAATAATTTTCTATTGTAAAAATTGGGCAGATCATTTTTATAAAAAATTGAAATTGGCGAATCTTTTTTGTAGAAAAATGATGGAAAATTAGCCCACCTACGAATATTAGCCCCTAAAATTTTCGATGCTCCGAGAGCATTCAAAGCCAACAAATTTATATAAATTTCTTCTATATTTCTCTAGCTTTGCTCCTCATATATAATTGTGAGATCTAGAGTCAAAATAAAAAAATTATGGAAACTTGTTTGAACTTCCACACTCACCAAGGGGAAAGTAAAGGGAAAGGAATGAAATGGAAGTTGGCCTCGATAAATTTTCTAAAGAAAAAAAGAGAGATTTTAGAAATGGACATGTCCTTTTTATGCCATCTTCCACAAGGATGAGGTAGGAACAATAACCGATATGATCACTACAATTACTGGTACGAAGATGAGGTAGATGATCGTTCCAGGAAGAAGTTGCGAAACTGGAATATCAAAACCATGTCCTGTTTTTTGGGGAGCTTAGACACCAAACAAACAAATGACCAATTTTTGTACGTTACAAATTTGGACACTCCAAGGTCTCAGATGTTCAATTCCTTAGTGGAAGCTGATTCCAAGGATGACAAGATGAAAATTGAAAAGGATGCAATTGCGAGTGGAAGTGTTAGTTCTCCAATAGATGGAAATGAGAACAATAAATCAAGGAGCATTGTGATGCATGTATTTAATGTGAAAGAATTCCTATCTGCAGCTACTACAATGGATGCATCTCCATCCACTGATACCAAAACAAAGAATATTGTGTGTTGTAGTGCTTCTCAGGCAAATTTGAATGGAAAAGAGAAGAAAAGATCGTCACATATGAAAAAATTTCAATGTTGTGGAGCTTTTTTATCTCGCTTTGTAGAAATCACACATGTAGTCTTGAGCCCCTGTGGCAAAACTGCTCGGGAATCATTCCCCAAACAACTTTGAATGTTGAACCTCTGAATAAATTGGGCATATGGTGTTGAGCCTTAACGCCAAAGATGCTCAGGATTCTTTCCCATACAACTTTGACTGTTGAAGCTCTTGGAAGGAGTAAAGGGGCAGGGCGTTCATTTCAACTTTCCATTTCAATAAGTGAGGTCGGTGAGTACAACATTCAAATCGCGCATTGAATACCCGATTTTTCCTAGTAGGTGTACACAAATTCGTGCTAGTTGTTAAAGACGACGAATCTCAACAATATTACCACAAAGAACTTCATAATAAAATGCCTATTAAAATAATTATAAATAATTTATTTATTTTATATTTATCAAATAGAAAAATTGAAATTATTCAGCTATAAATATTTTCTCAAATTTAATAACAAAAAAAACAATTACATGTTGAAATATTTATTCAATTCCTCTACACGCAAGTATATCTATCGAGTTCTAAGATAGATAAATGGCATGCAACAGAAACAAATAATTTTATTTGTTATATATATTTTCTATTTGTTACGCCGATAGGCATATCCCCCTATCAGAAGTAGGCTCTTTTGTGATTATTCTAATTAATATTTTTGATTTGATGATCTAGATTGAGAGATGCCGGTATATTCTGGTCGTCGCCACTCAATCAATGGATGAAATCTACCCCACTAACTTCCTTGCATATCTAAATCACATGTTTAAACCGTACTTAAATTATTTTTTTACAAATCTTGATTAAAAATTTACTGTGCCATTTATTAATTGCCACCTATCAAGATTAACATTTGGAATGAAACTGAAACATTAACCCTTGTCCAAGTGTGTGAAACGGTTATGCAAGGTGCCTGAAGGCGCCCGCGGACAGGGACACGTCGTGAGAGGAAACGTTGTGGGCGCCCTGGTCATTTCAAAGCGGGTAATGGTGGAGGAGTGGAACAACTGCAACAAGTGGGATTAAATCTTTACCCAACGCTTATATAAAACCAGAACCTGAAAGGCCCCAGGCGAGGATTATACACCCATTTAATGAGGAGATTCCAGTTATCGACATGTCTGGGTTGAACGATGAGTGTCGCTGCAAAACGATGAAGGAAATCTCAGATGCATGCTAAAAGTGGGGATTCTTCCAAGTGATTAACCATGGAATCCCTTCTCAACTTCTCACTGCAGCCATGAACGTCGATAGAGAATTTTTTAACATGTCGTTAGAGTAGAACCAGAAGTATGAAAACGATCCTATTACATATGAAGGATATGGAAGTCGAATTGGAGTGCAGAAAGGAGCTCTTCTTGATTGGGGAGATTATTACTTTCACCATTTCTTTCCACCGAGTATCAGAAATGAAAGAAAATGGCCTTCCAAACCAGAGAATTACAGGTAATGATAGCTACTTCTAAATCTGATCTATCTACGATTATTATCCAACTTCAAAATATATATTGTTTTTGTTCAGAATGAATTATGAGGAAATTATGGAGACGTTGATGCAGGATAGAGATGAAAGAATACTGTTAAAGTGTGGTAGACCTTTTCCTGAAGTTACTTTCAGTATTATCTGTCAACATCGGCATTCATCAGGATTATCTGAAGGAAGCATTTGGAGGAAAGGAAGAAATGGGCATGTGCATTCGAATAAATTATTATCCAGCATGTCTAGAACCAGATCTGACTTTGGGTTTGTCATCTCACTCCGATCCAGGAGGCATAACATTTTTACTTAAAATGATGTAAATACCGGGCTTCAAGTGCGAAAGGATGACTGTTGGGTTCCTGTGAAGCCGATCCCCGACGCTTTAGTTGTAAACCTAGGCGACCAAATGCAGGTCAGCTTAAGAAAAATAGTATGTCCTGGTTATCATTCAATAAGATCTTATTTTGTTTTAGGTCTGTGATATGAATTAGACTAGGCAGTGTACTGATTGCAGCGTCGTCGATCCGAATACCAGGGTAGGCCACTTGCACTTTAAACGTTATCTTTCGTTCCCATAAATGTTACGATGGACTTTGTAGCGTTGAGCTCTAGAATATTTAATTGGATATGAGTTTATATTTTATTTTCTAGATTCGGATTTAGTAAATGTGCAGGATTTAAAATTTTGTAAAATTTAGAAAAAAGGTTCTCCAAATCTTCAATATCCAATCATTAAAGAGTCGAGGATAGATGAAAAATCAATGCGTTAGGAGTTGGGGCTTGGAAGGAAATAACCATGATAATAGTTGATATGTATTATCATATAAAATTTGATTGAGTGGGATTTTAAGAAAAATAATAAAACATTTGTGGATGTTTTTATTATTTTATTTTTATGATTCAATAAATTAGGAAAAGTTATCTTTTTCATATTTTTTTTAAACGGTATATTATTAACATTATATATATATTTTGGTGAAATAGTATATTATGAACATTAGAATATATTAGAAATATAATTAATGTGATAAATATTTTGAATTCTGTAGTAATATTTGATATGAGCATATAAGTTATGATAAGAATTTTTTTTGGAAAAGAAGAGGTATAAGTGGTACAGTTTTTTTTCAATTAAGTGGAAGTTGTGAGGAATTTAAATGTTAGATAGTTGGATGGGAGAATGGGGAGAATTGACCACCCAATTGTAGGATAGGTTGTTATTTAAAAAACACATGTATTTAAAAAATATAGATTGGAACAAAACACAATAATCCGAACATACCACATGATTTGAAAACCATAAAATATAGTTTTACATTTAAAAATCATTCAAATAAATTATAAATATAAATTTAATAAATAAATTTGTATATTAGATTTTATTTAGGAAATATTAATTTTATTATTAGTTTTTTTATATAGTAATTTTGGAGTGTTTTTTTTTTTTAACATATAAAATTTAAACAAATTCTATTTTTTTAATTTCAAGATAAATTTTAATAAACACTAATCATTATTATTAATTATCATTATTAATTTTTTTATAATAAAAAAAAATGAAATTAATAATACAAATAAAACTTGAAGTTTACTTAAAAAAATTAAATTTTTTATATCATAGGTTTTAAATATTAATTTAGGAAAATAAAATATTAAAAAGGTTTAAAAATATAAATTTGGTAGTATAAGTAATACAATTTTTATTATCCTTTTATTAAAAGTGTATGAGATGTATAATTCTTTTTATGCTTACTCTAGCTTTGACACATCTTTCCTAAAGTAAAAATAAAATGTTCATTAAATTAATAAATAATGTCAACTATAATGAGAACAAAAAAAAAATACATATGTTTGGTTAAATATCTAATTCCTTTTGTTCTCAATATTAGTTGCCATGTTCAATAAAATAATCTCTAACTAAAAACTAATGTGAGCTATAATTAAACAACTATACATATTTGGTCAAAATTAATTAAAAACATTGTAAAACACAATAACAAAATATAGATTGGAACAAAACACAATAACCTGAACATACCACATGATTTGAAAACCATAAAATATAGTTTTACATTTAAGAATCATTCAAATAAATTATAAATATAAATTTAATAAATAAATTTTTATATTAGAATTTATTTAGGAAATATTAATTTTATTATTAATTTTTTTATATAGTAATTTTGGAGTGTTTTTTTTTTAACATATAAAAGTTAAACAAATTCTATTTTTTTTAATTTCAAGACAAATTTTAATAAACACTAATCATTATTATTAATTATCATTATTAATTTTTTTATAATAAAAAAAAAAATGAAATTAATAATATAAATAAAACTTGAAGTTTACTTAAAAAAATTAAATATTTTATATCATATGTTTTAAATATTAATTTAGGAAAATAAAATATTAAAAAGGTTTAAAAATATAAATTTGGTAGTATAAGTAATACAATTTTTATTATTCTTTTATTAAAAGTGTATGAGAGGTATAATTCTTTTTATGCTTACTCTAGCTTTGACACATCTTTCCCAAAGTAAAAATAAAATGTTCATTAAATTAAGAAATAATGTCAACCATAATGAGAACAAAAAAAATTACATATGTTTGGTTAATTTTAATTAAAAACATTATTGGACCAATAGATGCATTAGAAAACCCTATATGATAGATATATCTAATTCCTTTTGTTCTCAATCTTAGTTGGCATGTCAAATAAAATAATCTCTAACTAAAAACTAATGTGAGCTATAATTAAACAACTATACATATTTGGTCAAAATTAATTAAAAACATTATAAAACATGAATAATCCATTATTATTGCGCTTATTCACTTTGTTTTTGAAATTACAACTCACTATGAAGGACTCATGGTTAAGATATTTCATTCTCACCCTCAACCATCAATAACATATTTTGACGGAAGAAGAGAAAAAAAACTTATATTTCTAAATTTTAAGATATATATATATATATATATATTATTCTAAAATGTTTCATTCCCTAAACAAAACAAATAATTTAAATCAATTCTCTTGGGTTCACCAATTCCTTTGGTTTATAATATTAAACCCTTGGGTTTATTAGTTCTTTTGGTTTATAATATGAATAATCGATCAATGTCATCCATGATCAAATGTCACATTCTGACAAATATTGTCTCAATATGAAAATCACTTATACAACCATGGTCGGCAGAGTTGGTCCAACGTCGATTGTGACAACAATTGTCTCACTGTTTAAATCAATTCCTTGGGTTCACCAATTCCTTTGGTTTATAATTTGTTGGGTAATGATTTCCTTGGTTCACCAATTCCTTTGGTTTATAATATTAAACCTTCTCGTGTTTGTTAGTTCGTTGGTCTACATAATATGAATAATCCCAAGATGTTTGGTCCTAACATCATCTTTTCAGACAACAATTGTCTTGGTTTGTTTGAATCAATTCTTGGGTTCACCAATTTTGGTTTATAATTTGTTGGTAATGGATTTCTTCGTTCACCAATTCACTTGGTTTATAATATTAAACCCTTGGGTTTATTAGTTTTTTTGGTTTATAATATGAATAATTGATCAATGTCATCCATGATCAAATTTCACATTCTGATAAACATTGTATCAATATGAAAATCACCCATGGCCAACTATGGTCATGCTTGGCCCAACGTCGCATTGTGACAACAATTGTCTCAATGTTTAAATCAATTCCCTTGGGTTCACCAATTCCTACGATCGATGTTTGGTCCAACGTTGCATTGTGACAACAATTGTCTCAATGTTTGAATCAATTCCCTTGGGTTCACCAATTCCTTTGGTTTATAATTTGTTGGGTAATGGATTTCCCTTGGGTTCACCAATTCCTTTGGTTTATAATATTAAACCATTGGGTTTATTAGTTCCTTTGGTTTATAATATCAATAATCGATCAATGTCATCCACGATCACATGTCACATTCTGACAAATATAGTATCAATATGAAAATCACCCATGGCCAACCATGGTCATAGTTGGTCCAACGTCACATTGTGACAACAATTTTCTCAATGTTTAAATCAATTCCCTTGGGTTCACCAATTCCTTTGGTTTATAATATTAAACCCTTGGGTTTATTAGTTCTTTTGGTTTATAATATGAATAATCGATCAATGTCATCCATGATCAAATGTCACATTGTGACAAGCATTGTCTCAATATGAAAATCACCCATGGCCAACCATGGTCATAGTTGGTCCAACGTCGCATTGTGACAACAATTGTCTCAATGTTTAAATCAATTCCCTTGGGTTCCCCAATTCCTTTGGTTTATAATTTGTTGGGAAATGGTTTTCCCTTGGGTTCACCAATTCCTTTGGTTTATAATATTAAACCCTTGGGTTTATTAGTTCCTTTGGTTTATAATATGAATAATCGATCAATGTCATCCATGATCAAATGTCACATTCTGACAAATATTGTATCAATATGAAAATCACCCATTGCCAACCATGGTCATAGTTGGTCCAACGTCGCATTGTGACAACAATTTTCTCAATGTTTAAATCAATTCCCTTGGGTTCACCAACTCCTTTGGTTTATAATTTTTTGGATAATGGTATTCCCTTGGTTTCACCAATATCTTTGGTTTATAATATTAAACCCTTGGGTTTATTAGTTCTTTTGGTTTATAATATGAATAATCGATCAATGTCATCCACGATCAAATGTCACATAATGACAAATATTGTCTCAATATGGAAATACCCATGGCCAACCATGGTCATAGTTGGTCCAACGTCGCATTGTGACAAGAATTGTTTCAATGTTTAAATCAATTCCCTTGGGTTCACCAATTCCTTTGGTTTATAATTTGTTAGGTAATAGATTTCCCTTGGGTTCACCAATTCCTTTGGTTTATAATATTAAACCCTTCGGTTTATTAGTTCTTTTGGTTTATAATATGAATAATCGATCGATGTTTGGTCCAATGTCGCATTATGACAACAATTGTCTCAATGTTTAAATCAATTCCCTTGGGTTCACCAATTCCTTTGGTTTATAATTTGTTGGGTAATGGATTTCCCTTGGGTTCACCAATTCCTTTGGTTTATAATATTAAACCCTTGGGTTTAATAGTTCCTTTGGTTTATAATATGAATAATCGATCAATGTCATCCACGATCAAATGTCACATTCTGACAAATATTGTCTCAATATGAAAATCACCCATGGCCAACCATGGTCATAGTTGGTCAAACGTCACATTGTGACAACAATTTTCTCAATGTTTAAATCAATTCCCTTGGGTTCACCAATTCCTTTGGTTTATAATATTAAACCCTTGGGTTTATTAGTTCTTTTGGTTTATAACATGAATAATCAATCAATGTCATCCACGATCAAATGTCACATTCTGACAAATATTGTCTCAATATGAAAATCACCCATGGCCAACCATGGTCATAGTTGGTCCAACGTCGCATTGTGACAACAATTTTCTGAATGTTTAAATCAATTCCTTTGGGTTCACCAATTCCTTTGGTTTATAATTTTTTGGGTAACGGTTTTCCCTTGGGTTCACCAATATCTTCGGTTTATAATATTAAACCCTTGGGTTTATTAGTTCTTTTGGTTTATAATATGAATAATCGATCAATGTCATCCACGATCAAATGTCACATTATGACAAATATTGTCTCAATATGGAAATACCCATGGCCAACCATGGTCATAGTTGGTCCAACGTCGCATTGTGACAACAATTGTCTCAATGTTTAAATCAATTCCCTTGGGTTCACCAATTCCTTTGGTTTATAATTTGTTGGGTAATGGTTTTCCCTTGGGTTCACCAATTCCTTTGCTTTATAATATTAAACCCTTGGGTTTATTAGTTCTTTTGGTTTATCATATGAATAATCGATCAATGTCATCCACGATCAAATGTCACATTCTGACAAATATTGTCTCAATATGAAAACCCTTGGGTTTATTAGTTCTTTTGGTTTATAATATCAATAATCGATCAATGTCATCCACGATCAAATGTCACATTCTGAGAAATATTGTCTCAATATGAAAATCACCCATGGCCAACCATGGTCATAGTTGGTCCAACGTCGCATTGTGACAACAAATGTCTCAATGTTTAAATCAATTCCCTTGGGTTCACCAATTCCTTTGGTTTATAATTTGTTGGGTAGTGGTTTTCCCTTCGGTTCACCAATTCCTTTGGTTTATAATATTAAACCCTTGGGTTTTATTAATCTCTATTGTTTTTAATGTTGCCCTTAGTCTTATTGATCCCTTAGGTTTTGAATATTTATCCCTTGGGTTCACCGATTCCTTTGGTTTATAATATGAAACCCTTGGGTTTATTAGTTCTTTTGGTTTATAATGTTAACCACACATTGAGTTTATTACTCTCTTGAGTTTAAAATATTAATTATTAGGATTTATTAATTTCTTAGATTTTTCAGTTTAAAATATTAATTCTTAGTGTTTATTAATCTCTATTATTTTTAATATTCATCCGTTAGGTTTATAATATTTATCCCTTGGGTTCGATGATTCTTTTGGTTGATAATATTAAAACCTTGGGTCTATTAGTTCTTTTGGCTTATAATGTTAATAATCTCGTTGGTTTATTAATATCTTATGTTTAAAATACTGATTCTTATGGATTATTAATTTATTAGGTTTTTTAGTTTAAAATATCAATTCTTACAGTTTATTAATCTTTTGTGTTTTTAATATTGATCCCTTATGTTTATAATATTTATCCCTTGGGTTCACCAATTCCTTTGGTTTATAATATTTAAACCTTTGGTTTATGATGACATTGGGTTTGTTTTATTAATTATCCCTTGGGTTTATTAATATCTTCAGTTTAAAATATTAATTGTTAGGGTTTATTAATCTCTTAGGTTTTTTGTTTTTAAATATTGTTTCATATGGTTTATTACTCTCTTGAGTTTAATATTATAAATATATTAAGATATATATTATAAATAAATATTCAAATATTTATTAATAATGATTATTAGTAATATTATAATATTATTATTAATATATATTATTAATAATATAACCAACTATGATATAATATATAATATTAATATATTATTAGTTCTTTTGGTTTATTGATAATATAACCATCTATGATATTAATGTATAAATAAATATTAAAATATTATATATTACTTTTATTATTTTTATATTAATAAATATTATTAATATATATTATATATATTTCAAGTTAATTTATAGTATGTATATAGTTAATATTATTAATATATTAATAAATATTTTTAATATATATTATTAATACTTATTATAATATTAATAATATATATAAAATATTTTTGTATATATTAATAATATTATAATATTACTAATAATCATTATAAATAAATATTCAAATATTTATTAATAATGATTATTAGTAATATTATAATATTATTAATATATATTATTAATAATATAACCAACTATGATATAATATATATTATTGATATATTATTACTTCTTTTGGCTTATTAATATATATAAATAAATATTACATTATTATATATTATTAATATTATTTTTATATTAATATATATTATATATATTTCAAGTTAATTTATAGTATGTATATAGTTAATAATTTTAATATATTAATAAATATTTTTAATATATATTATTAATACTTATTATAATATTATTAATATATATAAAATATTTTTGTGATTTTAATGATAATTAATATATTTAATATATTAATATTCTTATTAATATATAATATATATATTTCAAGTTAATATAATAAAATTATTATATATAATATTCATTTATTGATATATAAATTAATGTGATGGGTAGTGGATATAGGCCTATCGGCGTATATCAACCACATTAGTAAATGTGGTTGTAAATCTATTTTATATACGCCTATCGGTGTATATCAACCACATTAGTAAATATAATATGGTTGTGCTAGTTATATACATTTTCTATTTTTGATGATCACAAGAGTACATCATCTGTCCTATTTTATTTGTTAATATTATTTATTTAATTATAGGTTAAGTAGAATTTTGTTTTTTTGAAAAATGTTTTATGGAGTTGTATTTTATGGGATTTTTGAGAGCTAAAATTTGATATGTGTTATTTAAATTGGTTATTTTGGTTATTTAATTTTGATTTGTGTTATTCGAATATATGATCAAAGCTTGCCAGCTCAAAGAATGGTTAGAGAGTGGATCCTAGAAAAAATCATGAGATTTTTATAAGTACTGCATTTTAATTTCCCTACTTTTAGCTTATAGTTTATATTAGATTAAGAAGACTTCTTTCACAAGTCTTTTATTTTTGTAATATTAATTAGTATTTAAACCCCTTTTATGCATCTAGAAAGGGGTCCATATTTTTGAGAAGGTGTCTTTTGGAACTTACACTATTGTTTGAACATAAGTATCTAATTGAAAGTTTGATCATAGAGGCTATCATTTCAAAACTAATATATGATGCAATGGGTACTATTATCTGTGTATAAATCATTTTATGTTTATGAGATTATAGAAAACTTGTTTCTATCTATTAGTCTCTTTCTAATAAGCGTTGAAATGATATATATTCTTATTACTATTGATAAAATGTTTTCAATGATATGTTGTTAGATAAGTGACTTTGAAAGTTGTTATATGATTAATGTTCTTCATCAACTAAATCAATTACATTGATTTAGTTTCTTTAATGTGCATACATTCATTTTAGTATGTAAATAATCTATATTGTTTCATACTTATGAAATCTTACTATGTAATCATATAAATCAGTCCATCCCGGGAAGTAGTTAGAATTAGTTTTATTTATGTTATCAGTAGAATAGTTCACCCCATATGTGTTGATTTTATTCCATTGTTTTATAAACTCATTTTCATACGGGAAATTGGTCCCTATAACCCCAGTCGGACCCACCATTTCAACGGAAAAGTAGTAGCAAGGAGTTGCACCAACCTCCCGACTAGGTGGAATCCCTAATGTTGAGGAAGTCACTCTCCAACCTTCAACATAAGGATGTGGTATAAAAAAATTGATACTTATATATTGGGACTTGGATTTAGAAGGAGAAAAGAGGATCATTTGTTTATTTCAACTTACCTAGTTATAATCTTATTCATTTTGTGTTATGTGTGTGTCATATATTGTTGATTGCTAATGATAGGGAAATCATCAAGGAAGTGAAAAATCAACTTTCCTACAATTTCCACATGAAGGATATTGGTGCTATAGATTTCATTTTGGGCATGGAAATAAAAAGAGATAGGGAAGAAATGAAATTCTAGTTAAATCATAGGAGATATGTTGATTTTTTTTATAGATGTTTAATATCCAAGAAGTAAGTCAATAAAGGTGCTTATTTCTATAGGTGTAAAGTTATATGTAGATCAATTTCTCCAAACATATAAATTCGAATAGCAAGACTCCCATGTTCCATATGTTCGTGTGCTTGGAATTTTATGTATGCAATGGTCTATACTTGACTAGACATAGTATATGAAATGGGAGTTTTAAGAAGGTATATGTTAAAACAAGGGAAGGAAAATTGAAAAACAATGCAGACTGTTTTTAGGTATTTGTGTGGCATTACTAGTTATGGATTAATATCCCAAGGAAGACTATGGTTGGATAGAGTGTTGAAATTAAATGTCTTTCATAATGAAAACTAGGTTGGAAATCTAGATTGTAGAAGATCTAAAAGTAGCTATGTTTTTAACATATTTGGAGGAGAAATACATTGGATACTGTAATATTCCCAAATGGGAAAAATCAGCAATTCATGCACAGAAAACACATTTTTCAGAAATATAAGCATTAATAGAAAAATACAGCCCATGGATTCATTAGATCTGACATTATTACAACCATATCTGAAATAAAATAAGAAACAAATAACTTTTTCCTAGTTAAACAGGCCTCCCATGCTCAAAACAACCCAAAAACACTAAAAACCCCAAGATTTATTGCAACACAAATTACTGCAGAAAGTGATAGCGCAATTTATAGAGGGTTTATGCTCAGAAATGTAGAGAAAAATTAGATATGCTAATATATTAATTAATGAGGCATAAAAACAGAGATCTAGTCTCTTTTACATAGATCCAAGATGACCTGGCAAGGGTTTCTTGACAGAAATGGTATACATGAATTTTTTTGCTTTAGATCTATGGCTAAATCATACTGTATGGCTAAAGCACTACACAATTATGGCTGATCATGCAAATAAATGGTTGTAGCTCCTTTTTCTAGACTTTCTAGGGAAAGGCTGATCCTCCCCCTGGGAAACTCGCTCTCAAAACAAAGGATTAAACCCATCCATTACAATACCTTAAGAAATAACATAGTTTCTGAAAGGGGTTGTGCTGTTACTGAAGGTGACTTCTTGGCCTAACACTAGGTAGTGGAAAATATAGCACAAAATGCTCTCCTCAGATTTCTTAAACAAGATCTCCAAGAAAGAGTGGGGAATTCCCGCATGAGAAAATAGTTGCACTAAACAGTGCAACAAACTTAGCTAAATAGCTAAAGGATGTAGAAAGTCTAAACATACCACATACAAAATATAATCTTCAATCATGCCCCATATGTTTTCCATTCCCTTCATTATATAGTTGATGAGCTTCCTCACCAAGGGTCCCACCGAATTATGAGGTTTCTTCCATGCAAAAGCTCCTCCACCAAAATTACCCTGTCTCCATTAGTCCCACTCAACCTTTTACAACGTTGTTTGATTTATTCAACCTTGATAGGATGTTCATGCATTATCTCTTTTCACACTCAAGGTGTCTTCATTTTGACTAGCTAGATTGATCTTCATTCACATTAAGCTGTCTTTATTTAGGATCCACTCCTCATATAATAATGTTGTTGACTTGGTCAAACTTGACTTTGTCCACACATTTTAGACCATGTTCACACATGTGGATGTTTGATCTGGTTATTATCATGATCACTTTTCACATTATGAGTGATTTTATTCCTACTTAAGAAACTTATGAGTCTCCTTGCCCATTTATTAATCTAACTAGATATTACAAGAAAAATTAATATTCCTATTAACTGCATGCTAATTTAGGAATATTACAGATACACAAAGGATAGTATGTAGTGGAAACCTCAACTACAAAAGATGAATATATTGTAGGAACCAATATGGTTATAGAAATTGTGTTCAAGTATTGGGTTGTTACAATGACTTGCGAGGATAGATTGTGACATTGAGAGTGAAATATTCCTAGTGAATAACTGAACAAATTATCCCAAGCTAGATCTTATTGATGTTAATTATAAATTTTGAAAGATGTGGTTAAAGAAAATAATATGCTTTTTCCTTTTCTATCCGGTCCATAATCCCCAAAGATTGGCGATTCTTATGTTGACAAAATCGTTGTACTAGACATATCTACTTGAAAGGATCACTTCCTACTAGCTCAAACATATTGGAGCATAACCGAGGGGTGTTGCAAGACAATTGAGCCCATGACCTATCATTCAAGGGTGATTTTAACTATGAGGACTTGACCAACTGAACTAACCCTCACATATTAAATAAGAAGGTATTGCTACAAAGTGTCGACACATTAAAAAATTTTGTAGATTCATTAAATAAATATGTAAGCACTATAAATTTCTCTTAATGTAGAGAAAAAATGGCCATTATTTCCCTAGTTTTTTATCATGTTCTCCTATGACCCCTGTGTATAAAGAAAAAAATAAGTGGGATAATTTTAGGTATGTGTTATATTCTTTGTACACATACCTCCATGTATTGTACATTCCGTAGGGGTTTATGGGTGGCACCGCAGTGAAATTTGTTTGGCATCCTTTGGTGGATTTTAGTGTAAATTTCTTTCCTTTTGTATTTATTTTGTGCATGGATGGTTTTGTAGTTTCGATTAAGGAACTATGGTTGAATTCTAATCTAACGTAAATGGATTGTTTATTTATTTATACTATAGGATACTTCTATTTAATTGTAATATTGTAAACAATAATATAATTAAAATTATATCTCATTTTCATGGTTTCAGTTTTCAGCTTAAAATATTTGTATTGAGGTATTTATTTTATGTTGCATTTTTACTGTTTGATTAACAATTTTTATGCAACGATGGTTTGTATAGGGTTAAAACCTAGAAACCCCTTTTTTTTGTGTAAAAACCCCTGATTAAAACTTCATGTAATAACACTAACAAAGGAAAAATAAGACCATGGTCATGGGACATGTATTCCAGGTTGAATGTTGGGAAACAACATAATGATTGGAATCACTTGTGATTAATCAATGCCTGTGGAAATTGACAAAGGAAATGGAAAAGGATTTGGAAAGGAAAAATGGAATTTATTGAGATTTTATTTATAAAATAATGGAAAATAGGAGAAAATATGTTGAAAGGTCATAGGTTGGATGTAAGGAGAAAAATGAAGGAAGATAATGGGAAATGAAGAAAATATAGGCCTTAATGATGAAAACATTTATGAGGATGAGTACACAAGTTTCGTCGGTTTATCTTTTGGAAGTTGAGTGTTGGAGCTCTCTTTCCTCTCTCTCTCTCTCTTACTCTTCGACACTTCTAATTTTCTTTGAGAACTTGTTGAGGAGTGTAAAATAGTCGATATTTTGAGAAATAAGGTAGAGTAAAATTAGGAAAGAACAAGAGGGCAACAATATTAAAAACTACAACGGGTTTCACTTGCAAGTGCCAAGTTGCATGTATTATTTCCTTGCTAGTTTTGGCATACATGGCACATGCATGTGGTTTCTTTGTTTTAATCTTTCATTGGCATGGATATTTTCCTTGATTGAAAATGGTTTTTTCTAGCCTTTCCATTTCCTAGATAACCATGGTGTTGTGGATCTAATTTTGTTTTCTAGTTGGTGCTCGTGTTCCTTATTGGTGTGGTTTGAGCTACCAGTTCCTGGAAGCCTTCATTGGACAAATGATATTGAAGCCCTGTAATAGCTAGGGTTGAGTTATTAGTCGTAAAAGCCCTGGTTGGAAAAACACTTCGGAATCTTAGTGATAGTTCTGGTTTGATTTACTAGTCCTAGAAGTCGTGGTTGGAAAAAATGCTCTTCAGGAATAGAAAACCTGGGTAGAGACAAATATGATTATGGGTGACTGTGAGGTGGAATCATTGGTTGAGGATTGAGGTGGTTTGGCCTCTATAAGCACTAGGACTTGGGTTATTTTATTTCATCCTTGGGTTCTTTTCAGGAACTTACGTTATGAAAATGAGGGTTATTTCATCATTTCTTTGTCATCTTCGACAAGGATGAGGTAGGAAAAATAACCGATATGATCACGTCAATTACTGGTACGAAGATGAGGTAGATGATCATTTCAGGAAAAAATTGCGAAATTGGAACATCAAAACCATGTCCGGTTTTTTGGGGAGTGTAGATATCGAACCAACAAACGACCAATTTTTGTACATTATAAATCTGCACACTCCAAGGTCTCAGATGTTCAATTCCTAAGTGGAAGCTAATTCCAAGGCTGACAAGCTGAAAATTGAAAAGGATGCAATTGCAAGTGGAAGTGCTATTTCTCCAGCAATTGGAAATGAGAACAATAAATCAAGGAGCACTGTGATGCGGGTATTTAATGTGAAAGCATTCCTATCCACAATGGATGCATCTCCATCCACTGATACCAAAACAAAGAAGATTGTGTGTTGGAGTGCTTCTCAAGCAAATTTGAATGGTGAAGAGAAGAAAAGATCGTCACATATGAAAAAATTTCGATGTTGTGGAGCTTTTTTTATCTCGCATCTGTAGAAATCGCGCATGTAGTCTTGAGCCCCTGTGCCAAAGCTGCTCAGGAATCCTTCCCCCTACAACTCTGAATGTTGAACCTTTGAATAAATTTGGCATGTGGTCTTGAGTCCTGATGCCAAAGCTGCTCAGGATTCTTTCCCATACAATTCCGACTGTTGAAGCTCTTGGAAGGAGTAAAGGGGCAAGTGCTCATTTCAACTTTCCATTTCAATAAGTGAGGTCGGTGAGTACAACCTTCAAATCGCTCATTGAATCCCTGATTTTTGAATACCTGATTTTCTTAGTAAGTGTACACTATTGAGATTGGCACTAGTTGTTAAAGACGGCGAATTTCAACAATGTCACCACAAATAATTTCATAATAAAATGCCTATTAACATAATTATAAATAATTTATTTATTTTATATTTCTCAAATAAAAAAATCAAAATTGTTCAAAAAATACAATTACATGTTGAAATATTTATTCAATTCCTCTACACGCAAGTATATCTATCGAGTTATAAGATAGAAAAATGGCATGCAACACAAACAACTAATTTTATTTGTTATATACATTTTCTATTTTTGATGATCATGAGACTACGTCATCTGTCCCCTCAGCCATTTAAATAAGCTGGACTCGTATCTTCGCTCATAACGATGATTTGGGTTGCCTGCACATAGCTATGCTCCACTTGCAACGGCAACTAATATTTGCCAGTTTATAAAGTCATTAATGTTGTGAGGTTATATATATATATATGTCCATCACTTGTTTAGATCCAACTGTGAACATATACAACTCACAACATTAATAACTCTATAGACTGAAAAATATGTATTGCCCACTTGCAACAGCAATACGACTTGAATCCTCGAATAAACTGCAGGATACTAAGCACAGTGTCGTGATTAGATTCGAATCGGATAATAGTTGCGCAGCTACCGACACGATCAGAGATATTAAAAAAGAATACTGATGGTGTACAGACTTACTACTCACAATGATTAAATCTTAGTTTTAGGTCTCGTGGGCTATTAAAATAATAAAAATAACAAACCTCGGCAGGGGATTCAATAGCCCAATTTGAAATAAGAAGAATTTTAGTGTTTTGCTTTCCAATAAAGTAAATTTTATCAAATTCTTCTCACGTTCTGGGAAAAGGCATTGGTAATATGACAATGCTTCTATATTCAGTCCATCGGTGATAAGATTATAAATATTT